>JAOWBR010055063.1:0-15437 GCA_028571145.1 Dionaea muscipula
TCCAACACTTGGTGGTGGTTAAATCTTTCATTGCTAATATGGCCCTAGTCCTTTTAGGTTTATCTCTTCCTCATTTTACTTGCTCTGGTCAAAATTGTTGTTAAAGCAAGCTTTGTAGCTGTCTGAAGATTCATTATGGCGTTTTAGCTTATCAATTATTGCATCTCATCTTGCTCAACGACTACTTAGTAGCAGTTTGGGTTCATAGTTTCTTTCTGCAACATATCTCTGATCATAATGGTGAGAACTTTTCCTCTCTCTTATATTCAGCTTCATTGATAAGCATGTTTGTAGGTCGTTCACTATTTGCTATAATATAGGGACCAAATCCTAGAGCTGCAACAGAGCTTATTAGAATTGATGGTGTCCTTGATGCTATTGTTCGGCACTTGAGAAAAGCGTAAGTTTGCATTACTTTTTCCTATAGTTTTCTATGCTGTTGAATAGATGTTCTAGACCGGCAACGAAGAATCTAGTGCTCTGTGCTTATCCAAAAGATGTCCCATAATGTCCAAAACATTTATAACTTAGCAATGACCCTGCAATGCACTTCTTCTGTCCTCCTTTGTACGTAGAACCCTTATTCATTTCCTATGCCTTTATCCTTTGGAATAGATGGTAGAACACTTCAGACCTCTGAAGATACTTGTTGTAGCATGCTAGTTCTCTATATTGTTCTCTCAAGGAGATCAGACAGATATATTTTCCCTTCCCTTCAGTAAAGGTGTAATAATTACATCACATATTGATGATCCAATGCATTGTTTTTTTCAGTTGGATGACAAGTTGTTTATCTCGACGTAACTTTCAACCAAATAAAAGGAGTACCATGACATAGCTGATGCTGAATATGGGACATGAGTATTGCTTGTTAATCTCAATTTTTTTACCTGTGAACCTTTTGGTGTTTCTTTATGTGGGTTCACCAAGATCTTACAGTGTTCATCTGATTTTCCCTCCTCATGATACTGTCAGAATTTTAAAAGTTTCTTCCTTTGCTTAATTCATTTACAATTACTTCTTTCCTGTAAACGTTATTATTTTTCATGGATGGTTTCTTGGCAGATGGCATATTTTGTGCATCTTCCTTGAGGTCTTTACTCCTTGCAACAGGAGCATCCATACCAATAGGACACTAGATACCGTCACAGTAGCTATGTTGTTCTGCATGATTTGCTTTTCAGTTTTTTTGTCTACTAAATGATTTACCCTTATTTCTTATACGGATTTTTACATACATATAGAGTGCTGTGCTATTTACAAGGATTTAGAATTGGATGTCTTTTTGCTTGAGCCTTTCTTGTACCTGGCATGTGCTGCTTGCTTTATTGCAAAGTTGTTGGTCAAATACAGGGACGAGGAATTGACAACTGAAGTGGCTTGGGTGGTTGTGTATCTTTCAGCCCTTTCAAACATTGCTACAAGTATGATGGTGAAGAGTGATGTAGTTCAACTTCTTGTGGAGAGGCTGGCCACATACAATAGTTTACAACTGCTTATTCCGGTAATGTTCTTTCTCTTTCTCCCAAATGTGTTTTTGAAAAGCCAGTGTATGCATTTCTAATATCCTGAGGATTATGGTGTCTAGGTTTTGAGGAGTTTAGGTAATCTTGTAGCTGGGGAAGCACACACTACAACTGTTGTCCTTGTTGCTGGAAATGAAGTTACCGGTTAGTGAACGACTTCCATTCCATTCCATGTGCTAAGCATAACTGCATAAGCATAATATTTCTCTCTCTTTTTTCCCTCGTCGATCAGAGGACTAACTAACATCTTTACGTACTATATTACAGATTGTGCAGTTGCAGCTTTGGTGAAGTGTTTGAAGAGTGAACACCGGGTCCTGAAAAAGGTATTCACCACCTCACTGGAAGAGGTTTTCAGCTTGTCCTAATTATATGTCTTAGTCTTCTTCTCATGAGTCATTCTGGTTTACTTTTTTTTTTTTTTCTTTGGTCTATAAATCCAGGAGGCTGCTTGGGTGCTTTCTAATATTGCTGCAGGTTCCATTCAACACAAGAAATTGATATACTCGAGTGAGGCTGTACCGTTGTTACTGCGTCTTCTCTCTGCTGCTCCTTGTGATATAAGAAAGGAGGTGGCATATGTTCTGGGCAACCTCTGCGTGGTGCCAACAGAAGGTGGTAGCGCTAGCTGCAGCAGGTCAGAACCAGAGCCAGGCGTTATTGTCGAACATTTGACTTCGCTGGTCGGTAGAGGATGCCTTGCTGGTTTTGTTCATCTTGTAAGATCTGCTGCTGATATAGAGGCTGCAAGGTTGGGCTTGCAATTTCTGGAACTGGTAAGCCGATCCGATCCATCCACCAAGACTAGAGCATCTTGATATGATTTGCTGCTCTTGGTTCTACACTATCTGGATCTTCATGTCATGTTTCTTCTTCTTCTTCTTCTTCTTCAAAATATGACTACTGGATCGATGATGATATTGTAGGTTTTGAGGGGGATGCCGAATCACGAGGGACCGAAAATTGTTGAAAGGGAGGATGGTATTGAAGCGATGGAAAGATTCCAGTTTCATGAAAACGAGGAACTAAGAAGCATGGCTAATAGGCTCGTCGATACGTACTTTGGGCAAGACTACGGGCTTGATTGAGTAGGCAGCAGCATTTGGCGTCTCTTAGTCTTCGGAACTCAACTGCCCCTGTTACTGTTAGACAGCTTGTGTTGTGTTGGTGTCTTACCTTATCAACTGCATACACAACACGATTGTTATGAAGCTGGAAATTTCTTGCTCATTTAGGTTCATGTAATTGTATAATTAATTAATATTGTAGGTTTTTCCCCCCTTCACTTGGCGCACAATCTTTGTTGTTAGAAGTTAGAACTTGAGAGCCCCTGGTGTGGTGAATTTGAGTTGAGGCTATTCTCCTAAAGAGGCCATCTGGCTGGCTAGCCGTTTCTGGTTCCGGTTTCTTCCTTGTTTTTATCTTTTTACTGTTTTGTTTTCTTTTTATTTTAGCAATCTTATGTGTTATGTAGCCGACAGTCAGTGTATTATAATTATTTATAATTATCGAATCTTATGTGTATGTATCTTATAAATATGTATGGTCGATCCTATCTAGTAAAGGTGTGGTCAATTGTATACAGTAAAAAATGGTGATAGTTTATTTTAGCAATCTATTATTTTATATTTTTAGAAATAATACTAAAAGATCTTTTTATAATGAAGAAATTAGGGGTGTAATTTGAATTGAGTCTTTCGGACTTGGGGTTTTAACATATTTTAGGCTCTAAGTTCGACGGATTTATAAAAGTAAGGGTGGTCAGTTTATGTTTGACTTGGAATTTTTAATTATTTAAAATTTTAAAAAGTATATGAATTAATATTAGAAAATTATTATAAAAATTATAAAAATTAAAAAAGCTCGTTGTACCACTCGTCACTCGAGCCCAACATTAGATCTTTTTCCCAGTCGATCCCGAATTATGTTATATGATTTACACCAGTAAATAAATCCGACCAAATAGAAGAAAAAGAAAATAAATAAAAAGAAGGACTTGGCCCATTATAAAATGGGCCTCCGTTAAACTCAACCCAAGTCTTTGTGTTTTTTTTGTGTCCTGCTGCTTCCGCCCCCTCCCCAGCTCCGCTACTCCGTGTTCGTGTTTCGCTCTGTTTTGCGAACCCTGGCACCAGCCTTGTCGACTGTCGAGCTAAAGCTGCGTTTCCGTTCTACTCCACTGATCGCAAACCCAAAGGCTAACCATTTTCTGGCATCTTCAAGCGTCTAGAACCTCAACTAGTTCTCAACAAACAGCTGCTTCATTTGCCTTCGAATCGATGGACAAGGATCCATCGTTCTTATTCGCCGGCATCAAATTCGATCGGAAAAGGTTCGCCAAAGACTTCGAAAGGTTCAAGGTAGAATTCCCCTTCATCATCATGATTTCGAGTCTGGGATACGCTTTTCATTTTTCTTTTTATTATTATGATATGATAAAGAAAATGGTTCCCTCCCCTCGGTGGCAAACTAAATGGATATCTGGGTGCTGAAGCTCGCGATGTCGCCTGTGGTTCTGGTACACAGAGATGATAAGTGAAGCTGGAGTAAGAGTTTATCCATGGCGGATCGGACCCCTAGATAGAGCTGAAAAAGGGGCAGGAGGGATTTGTTAGTATCATCTTGTCCCGGGTTATGTTTGGAGGTGGAAGAGGATATGAGTAGGTTTCGCCTAGGAATTGGGTTTCATTGTCGTGCTTGTATTTCTAATGCAATATTACATTTTGACTCTTATTTTGATTGTGATCTTTACCATCTAGTTGATTGCTCCTTTCATAGGAGAAGAAAGAGCACCTGCATTTGGAAGAGATTCCTACATTTATCGAACCTGAAAAACATGTGCCTGATGAAGGGAAGAGATCTGTCAAGAAAAGGAAACGCAAGGCTGTAGCTGCTGGTAACGTGCAAATACTGTTGATTTTGTAGCTTAGAATGCGATCTCTTTGGTAAAAGATGGCTAATTATACAATTTGCATTCTCCCAGAGTCAGTGGAAGGGTTTAATGTTTTTAAGAGTTCACAATCAATTCCTAAGGTTGATGAGAATGATGAGGAGGAGAATGAGACTCCTCAAAAGAAAAAGGAAGTATTTCGGCAACTTGAGGTACTCTTTTAATTGGTGGTTATTTTACTCATTGTTGAGTTATTCTCTATTTGATTTCTTCATTTATCTTGATGATGGCGGTTTATGGGTTTTATTTCACCTTGATCATACTCTTATATGTGAACTCTAGCGAGATGTGTCTATGCGGAAGAAGCATAATATCCATGTATCTGGGAATAATGTGCCTTCTCCACTAGAGAGTTTCAAGGAGTTAAGCAGCAGGTGAGACTGCTAATGTTTCCCTTCAATCATGTCAGAGAGTTACCTTGTTTGATTTGTTCTCTTGCTAACTTGTGTTTCTTGCTTTTACTTTGGTTGCTTTCTCCATATTCTGGCTTTTAGAACTTTAGTTGTGAATGTTTGATCCAATAAACAGCATCATGTGTGTTTTATTATAGGTTCAAATGCAAACAGTATTTGTTGCGGAACTTTATGGAGCTGGGGTATAAAGATCCAACTCCAATCCAAAGGCAGGCTATTCCAGTACTTCTATCTGTATGGTCTTCTGTTCAGGCTATCTCTGCCTTCATCGTGCTTTTTTGGTTGTTTTACCTCAAAGATTTTCGGTTATGATATCTCCTGAGTTTGTATTTTGTCTTGTTACCTTTATATGTTTTCAATGCCTTTCATAATTCTTTTTCTCTTGTGTTTAAAATGAAGTGAATTTTGCATTTAATCCCTTTATGCAGGGCAGAGAATGTTTTGCCTGTGCTCCAACCGGCTCTGGCAAAACGTTGGCCTTTGTTCTTCCGATGCTGATGAAACTAAGGGTATGAAGTGACTTCATTGGAGAAGGAAATTGAGGTTTACCTTATAGTAACTGGACATCTTTATTGACAAGCATCTTTCTTACCAGCGAGCTTCAAAAGGTGGTGTCCGGGCTGTTATTCTTTGCCCTACTAGAGAATTGGCTGCTCAGACGACTAGGGAATGCAGGAAACTCGCCAAGGGGAAGAAGTTTTATATCAGATTAATGACTAAGCAGTTAGCTAAAGGTGCTGATTTCTCTAAGCTGCCATGCGATATACTTATTTCAACCCCACTTCGCTTGGCATTTGCTATTCGCAAGCGGAAGCTTGATTTGAGCAGGTATGTGTTCACCAGGGCAATAGTTCCTTCCTACTTATTTTTCATAGAATTACACATGGGTGAAGCATCTTTGATGCTGTTGGTATGGCCTGAATCTATCATCTTGTTGCATTGACCATTGTTTAGCCTGTCTTTTGTTTGGTGGGTTTCTTATATTACCTGTGTTCTATTGCTGCAGGGTGGAATATCTTGTTCTTGATGAATCAGACAAATTATTTGAACTTGGGTTTGTCAAGCAGATCGATTTTGTTGTCAAAGCATGCTCAAATCCTTCAATAATACGATCATTATTTAGTGCTACACTGCCCGATACAGTTGAAGATCTTGCTCGCACTATAATGCACGATGCAGTTCGAGTCATAATAGGCCGAAAGTAAGTTTGAACTTATCATTCTTTGACAGTAAATGAATAGCATACAATGATTTTCCTCGAGCATCCTGTTTGCTTGACTGTAACCCAAAGAAATTGTTCCAGATGACATACAGACTTGACTTAAGACTACGGCTTGAATACTCATCCTTGCATCCCCATCTACTTTACCAACCCCTGCATCCCTGGTTTTTTGTTGTTTTGAATTGATTTTATTTGAAGACTGGTCTTCCTTCTTCCAGGAAAAAAAAAAAAAAAAAATCATGTCTGAAATGATTTTGTACTAATAACTCGTCTTCTACGAATATTTGAATTGTCTGTTTCGATACTAAGTTCCAATGTGTAGCCCATTTATCTTTGATTCTTTTTGCTTTTCTGGGTGTGTGCTTTGGTTTATCTTCATTCCAAAATGATTTAGAACGCATCACTTCTCTGCTTGTTTATTTAGTGGTATATATTGATGTTCTCCATACTTCAATATCCTCAGGAATACAGCCTCTGATTTAATCAAGCAGAAATTGGTATATG
This sequence comes from Dionaea muscipula, assembly GCA_028571145.1. NCBI lineage: Eukaryota > Viridiplantae > Streptophyta > Magnoliopsida > Caryophyllales > Droseraceae > Dionaea > Dionaea muscipula. The sequence continues at coordinate 6,616 of JAOWBR010055063.1, forward strand.
CTGGAAGTGAACAAGGGAAGCTCCTTGCTCTTCGCCAAAGTTTTTCCGAGGTATGCTCTTGGCATTTGCATTATGTTGAGTTGAGTAGAGGTGTGTCAATTGGATGGGGATTGGGGACTAAGCAATAGCTTCACAGTTGCAGGCTACTTTTTTTTGCAGATGGGTATATTCTCGTCTCAAACATTATAGTAAATGCAGTTTTGGATTGGAAAATAATCCATGCTCGGAAGACCATGGTTCATATGACATGGAATAGATCTTATTGCTGCGAGCGTCCTATTAATTGAAATATATCTTATTCCTGGTGCAGAGCTTGAATCCACCGGTTCTAATTTTTGTGCAAACCAAGGAACGTGCCAAAGAACTCTACAGAGAACTTGCATTCAGCGACATCAGAGTAGATGTAATCCATTCTGATTTATCTCAGGCACAGGTAGTATTATGACTCAACTTACTTTCTCATGCTTATAGGATAATCTGATCTTTGATAGCAATAGTTTTTCGTTCTCCTCCCTCTTTTTGGTTAATAGTTTCTCGAACTCAACTTCCTAACACGCATGAGGCTAGCATTTGGTCACCTTTCTTTTCCGTTTCCTCTCTTTTGCTTTATCATTGTTTCACTATCTAGTTGAAAAGTGTCTTGTTTCACTTGGTTTGGATTTGTGAACCACCATGATAAACTGAGGCTAGCATGCATGTTTGTTACTATGTAGCTTTAAGCTTAATGCCTTTAATCAATATCGTTCTGGTTGATTTTGGCCTGAAACCCTTTCCTCTCTAGTCCTTGTAGATCTCATTATACTTTTGTTGTCTTCACCTTATGCTCCTAAGAGTTTTTCTTTGATCTCTGTGTCCGTTTGGTATCCAGCGGGAAAATGCCGTTGATGACTTCAGAGCTGGGAAAACATGGGTCTTGATAGCCACTGATGTGATTGCTCGGGGTATGGATTTCAAAGGTGTTAACTGCGTGATCAACTATGATTTTCCAGAGTCTGCTGCTGCTTACATTCACAGAATTGGTAAACCTCATTTTATCATCCAACACTATTTGACTGTTAGGAGATGTAATATTTTTTTTTAAAATTTTATCTCGACCGGGATGCACTTTTCTAGTTTAGGAATGGATCCGTGTACTCCCTTTTTTTACCCTCATTTTTACCCATTATCACAGCCGTTGGATTTGGGGTGAATGGAAGGTTAGGATTACATTTTAGATGATAGTGGAGCCTGTATTTAATATACTTCATTAAATGGTGACTCCACTATCCAACGACTATTATGATGGGTGAAAAAGAGTGAAAATAAGGGTGCTATGAATCGATCCCAGTTTGGGAACAGATCTGTGTATCCTTCTTTTTTTTCCCCTAGCCTTCTAGTTTTATGCATCTTTGTTTCATGAAGGAGATTTGGCGGTACCGTGATAATTGCATCTTTCTTATGTAGGTCGGTCTGGCAGAGCAGGGAGGACGGGTGAAGCTATTACCCTCTATACAGAAGAAGATATACCGTGTTTACGCAACATAGCCAATGTCATGTTGCAGTCTGGCTGTGAGGTTCCAGCTTGGATTTCGTCCTTGCGAAAGATTAAGTGGAAGAAGCACCGCCCGAAAAGGGATTCCATCGCAACTGCTCCGGGAGATCAAGAATGAAGAAAATTTTCTCTCTACTCTACTCTGCTTTGTTGTTGGCTAGCAGTTAGTTTTGCATCTGCACTTCTTCATAAGGAAGAAAGGTTTACATGGTGAGCTAGCAAAAGCATTCCACTGAGTGGTCAATATGTGGACATGTTTGGCAAAGTTGGTGTTTTTGATGTGAAACGAGGCTTGAATGTATTTGTTCAACCTTGAGCAAATGAAATTGGTATGCAGAAAATCATCTTGGAATGCAGCTCTGTGACGTAGGGTTGGCAACGGGACAAGACAGGGATTTGCTTCCTTCATCCCCAACCCTGAACCTCTATATAATTTTCTGTTTCCTCCGTCTCCACAGGGAAAAATATTTATTTCCCGCCCTCCTTCCTTGTGTTTCCTTTTTTCCATCCATGTTTCTAATTTCTCCGTCTCTATTTTTGGTTTTTCTGTCCTTGTTTTTCCTAATACTAAAAATATATATAATATAATTAATTAATATATATGCCGGGTCCTTCCACCCCGCGTGATGCGTACCAAATTATCAATCCAATCCTTGTTTCTAATCCTATGCGGGGTGAAAATTTTTTCCTCGAACCTCTCTCATCCCCATTTTGACCCCATTCGGGGTGGGGTCGATACGAATTCCCACGTTTGGGATTTTTTTTTGCTGCCACTAGATTTTAGTTTACTATTTGAATTGTCTAATGATCAAATTTCTCCATTTGGTCTTTGATGCTTCCTTGAATAACTATTGGAAGTTGAAGTAGAACAGGGTCCAACCAAGACAGGAAAACAAAATATGCCTAGACTAGACGACCACTTCTACACCTAAAGGCTGAGAGCATAGAGGTGCGTGGTTGGTTTTCCAAAGCCACGAAAGGTCCACTGTTGGTGTTTTCAATAGCCATCAGTTGAAATCTTGGATCATCTATGAGAGAGTTTCTTGGACCATTCTGCTATTGAACTATGAGCAGCCTCAAGACGATTTAACGCATATTGAATATCGCAACAGCAACCTCATATTGAATATCGCTTACTCAAGAAGAAACAAACGAGGAGAGGATACTACTTCCAACATTTTTTAGGCCAATTGAACGTTGAGAGACGGAAAAAAGGATCGAGGATGCGATCGTTCTTCCAACTCGTTCCCCTGTTTCATAAGCCAATTTCTAGATAAAATTGAGTAGCATTTTAAGTCACTTTAATCCATCTTTCTTTTTCACATTAAGGTAATGAGTTACCTCCCCAACAACCATTTGGTGCTACACCAACTCATGAGTCCTCTATTTTCCTCCCAGGTTCCCTTTCACTTCAAGACTCAACCTGCTGAAGCAACAATCACATCAATTAAAACACTGCAAGAAATCAAACACACCGAGGTAGGCGATACCAGTTGCTGATCAGCAGCACCATCCTTTCCTTACAAAAGGGTTTAAGACGGTAAAAAGATAGCTCTCTTATCTAACCATTTACCGCGTTTCTTTTGAATACTGAATTACCTAGTTTTTGATTCCGGGTTCCCAAGAATGGCTTCCTTGGATAGGTCAAAGAAGAAGCTGATGCTTTGGCAGAAGGCTGTGGTGCATTTTCTGCTATGCTTTGTCATGGGTTTCTTCACTGGCTTTGCTCCGACGAACAATCCTTCACCTTCCAGCCTACCAAGCAGGCGCGAAACAGCAACACCTCCTATGGTCAGCCTGAAAAATTCTTCTTTCCTAACAGGAAAAACTCAAAAAAACGAAAATCAAACTCTCGTGATCGAGCTGACAAGGGGAAACAGTGATGATGAAGATCTCAATACGAGTGAGAGTGAACCCAAGAAATTAGTGATCGTGATCACTCCAATAAGCAACAACGATGCATTGAGGACAGTGCTGTTGAGGAGGTTAGCAAGTACATTGAAGTTGGTGGCTCAACCATTGTTGTGGATCATCGTGGAGTCGGGATCGGAGGGTTCTGGTGTATCAGAGTTGCTGAGGAAGACTGGTGTTATGTATAGACATTTGGTATTGAAAGAGAACATTAGTGATCCTAGAGTTGAGAGGCAGTATCAGAGGAATCTGGCACTTAACCACATCGAGCTTCATAGACTTAGTGGGATTGTTCATTTTGCTGGTCTTGACAATGTCTATGACCTCAGCTTCTTCGATGAGATTCGATCTATTCAGTACGTTTCTCTTCCCCTCCCCTCCGCCTCTTCTTCAATTATTTTTCTGTCAACATTGTGTTCAGGTCAGAGCAAGGAAGAAAACTTTAATCAATGAAGAGAAATCTGAATCCAACAATATATAGTTCTTTTTTGTTGCAATATAACAAAAAGGAATATATGTAACCCATGTGGGTCTTCCTTGTGTGAAGTCTGTTCATCATTCAAAAAGTTTTTAAGTCACTAGATGAAGGTCCAAAAATGACTTTTATACCTTAAACATTTGTCTTTACTCAAATAGCACGATTTGGTTTTCAAGTATGGACAAAAGGGTCATGCCATGTCCATGGATGGGCAAGCATAACCCCTGAGCTAACCCCAAGTTCCCCATATTGGCATATTGCCCATCTTGGTTCTGCTGTGTAATGTGATTACAAAATGTGAACCCTCAAAATCTGGGCTTGACTTTGGTGCAGGGTTTTCGGGACATGGCCTATAGCAAAACTGTCCCCGAGAAGGAAGAAGCAAATAATTGAAGGACCAGTATGCTACTCCTCACAAGTCATAGGATGGAATCTCAAGATACCAAACAACCAAACAGAGCAAATTCCGATACATATTTCAAGCTTTGCATTCAATAGTTCGATTCTCTGGGACCCAGAGAGATGGGGTCGCCTCTCATCTTCACCAGATGCCAAGCAGGTAAGGGTCACATATGAATACAAGTATTGAGATAGATGGCTAGCCTAAATCACCTGGTATATATGCAGTACTTTATGCATGAGCAGAGTGCAGTATGAACTACTTCATACCGGTATGAGATACTTGTTTGCACTCTTAGTTTGACAAAGTGGTTCTGGTTGAGAGCCACTCGTCGTTAGGTACAAGGCTCCTGAGACACAAAATGACATAAAAAGCATCTGTTTTGAGGTGGTCTTGCCTCAGAATTCTAAGCATTGGTCAGGAAAAAGGTCAAAATAAGAGAAAAGTTTGTTGCCACTTGGGCAAACTTTAATTGCAGAGCAATATGCAATAGCCTAAGCAAGCTTAATGACATTCTTATGGAGGAAAAAAGTTGGGAATTTTGTGGAATTCGCACCACTAGACCCATTGAAAACTTCATGTTTTTTAATATTTAGTGCCCTGACATATGGAGAGTTGTTGAATCTCACGAACCGTCTCTGTAAATTAGTATCAACATGCTCCATGGAACTAGAGAACTTAAAGCAAAGAAACAATCTAATTCCAGCAACATACATCTGTTTAAAAAGAGTAAGAATATCGAGTTACTGCCAAAAACCAGTCATAGCAATGCCATTTGCACTTACAGGATTCTTTTTTGTCTGCAGAATTCGCTCAAATTTGTCAGGCAAGCTGTACATGAAGATGAAACAGAACTGAAGGGAGTCCCAAAAGATTGCTCCAAAGTTAATCTTTGGCAGCTTCATCTATCAACCAAGACAACACCATTCGACCGCCTGCCAGAACATCACGTCAAGGCAACGACAACAATAAGAGATAGCAATCTAAACAGAACGATCACGTAAAAGCAATGGAGGTAAACATGGGGATATCCGATCAAAAAAAGAAAAGAAAACAAAGATTGAGAAAAATAGCACTTTAATCTTACAATTTTGATCATAGCTGATGATGCATCCCGTCCCTGGTTGCTATTTTACCACTGGTGCATATTTTGCACAGCATTTACATCAGTATATCAAGATGAATTCTGCTCAATATAAGCCAAAAGATTGAGATAAAAAAAAACAATTGACCATTTCTGTGGACGAGACAATTCAGAACAATTGCAACTTTGAGTTCAGCTTCCAGCAATCAGCTAATCACTTAGAAACTAATCATATGTACATTTCATCAAAGTTCAGCTTTTCCCATCTCCCTACATTGGCATTTATAATATTTTGGTTCTGAAAAACAAAAACTACATACACCACAGGACAAAAGACTTTACATGTGCATGGAGCACAAGAACCGAGAACAGAGAGCTAATACTGCATTCGCACCTTCACCCAAAACCATCCGGATGACCAAAACCACCACGACCACCAACCCACTCAGGGCACCACCAGACAGAAAGTCAAAGGGGAGAACGAACACAGAAGAATCTTCGGCTATCTTGTGCACATCTTCAGGGCCTTTTGGATCATATCGCTTCAAATCAGAAACGGACTTCTTCTTCTTATACTCCATATCCCCCCATCTACTAAAACTTTTGCCAAAAGTCCTAGGCAAATCATGCAAGGCCAGAATTTCAGAATAAGCAGAAAAACAAAAAATGAGACTCATTTCTATCAAAAGCAAAAGAGAGAAACAAAAACAATAAGGGGCACCTTCGCAGCTCAACAAGAAGATAAACTCCTCACCACCAGAAGCAAAAGAAGAAGACAAGTCCAACACATATTGGTGATTGCAGATCATGCTATGTTCTGATCCCACAACAGGATATAAAGGAGTATCATTTCATGAATACAAGGACTCTAAGATCAATTATGCCCACTGGCAGATTCAGATACGGGGATGCATACATTACAAATTAGAGAAACTGCAGGAGAATTGTCAGCTTTTCATACCTGAGAACATTAGAGCTGCTGTATCCTCTATTTCTAAATTGTGGCCCATTTCTCAACTTCATGTGCTGTGTATAAGGAGCACAAATTGCTTACCTGTCAAACGCATAAAGCAGGTCGACTTCATGCTCCCATGCTTTCTATCAAAAGCAGGTACTTCTTTGGCGACTAGCAATACATTGGTTAACAACTGGATTCTTGAATGGTTCATCTTCTAGATTCCGTCCCAAAATTATAGGTGATGAGAACTTTCTAGATACTGTCCAAAGCTTCTCCTCACATTTTTCAGAGCTGAGACTGTCAACGGACGAGTAACACATTTCTTCTCACTCTGAAGGCCAAGAGATGCAGAAAAGGGAGGATTATTAGCAGGCTCATGGATTAAATCCTTCAGTGCCTTAGTCTTGTGTTCGCTTCCTTTTCTGGAAACGGTAATATATATATATAGCTGTACAAATTGTACACAAAATCACAAATCCCTCACACCTGAACATGCTCAAGTCATATCCCTAGGCTGCAACTATACATCCCAAAAGCTAGCAAAAGCTAGAACAAAAATTCAACCGTCCAAAACTACCGCAGCAAGGTGTGTTCGCTTCCTTTTGAGTGCATTTGAAATGGTCATTTGATCATCACTGTCATCACTGTCACTGATGTCAATAGTCACATGCCGTGCTGGCTTCTTAGCAACTGAAACTGCGTTACCTGAGGAAAGTTCTGTAAAAAATACAAAGGCCTTTCCAGTAAAAGCATGTGAAAAAACTAAAAGCGCAAACACAAAGCTCAGCTTTATATTACAATAATGGCCTTGTGTCTGTGATTAGATCAATCTTGTTTAATGTTCAAATTTTGCATTTACAGTATTCTCAAAAGCCTATTGCACGGGGAGCTTTTCATATCACAAACACATTTTTGGTCCTTTTCACATAATGGACATATCTACTTCCTTTTCTTTCCACATGTAAAGGGTTGTGTTGAAGATTTGAGGGATAAATCCTATATTGGAGATGCAAAAGGGTTTATAAGAGTTTTGATTAACTTTATCCATTACCAATTCATTTTAGATATGTGAATCCAAAGTTATTTTATCAAGTCTGATTAAACCGATTTAGAAACATACACACACACAAGAAAGATAAAGGTAAAATAATTTCCACGTTTTACCTGCACCTTGAACAGATTTCCCAACCAAGCCTCCACCACCTTTGACATGAACTGTACCATCTGCAGCCCCCAACAAGTGGCTTGCATCCTTCTCTAACGTCGAAACCCTGAAACTCAGCTCCTCAAATAAACGCATATTCCCCTCCAGCTCGGCTGTCATCTTCTCCTTGTCCAACTCCAAGCACCGATTCCTCTCCACAAACTCCCTAAGCTCCTCCTCTTTCTCCCTCTCCCTCCTCCTGCTTTCCTCCACCTCTCCCCTCACCTTCTCCACTTCACTCTCAACCCTCCTCTTCTCTGCCGTCAAGCACGTATTCCTCCCCACAAGCTCTGCAATCCTCTCTCTCTTCTCCTTCTCTAAACCTTCAATTTCCTCCTTCAAGCTTCTACGACTCTCCTCCATCCTCCTCTCTCTGTCCACCATCTCCTTCTTCTCCTTCTCTAAACCTTCAACTTCCTCCTCCAAGCTTCTACACTTCTCCTCCATACTTGTCTCTCTGTCCACCATCCTTTTCTTCTCCTCCTCCAACCGCACAATCTCCTTCCTCAGTCCCTCACTCTCCCTCCTACACCTCTGACACTCATCCTCCAACTCCAGCTTCCTGAACGTAACCTCCTGGTGCTCCACCTTGAATCTTTGGTGGAGAGACTCCAGATTGGCGACCTTGGTCGTCAGCTTATCAAGCTTCTCCTTGTAGGTGGACTCGAGCTCGGAGTTGGATTGCTTGAGGGAGTCCTCGCGGGAGGTGAGGATCTGCTCGACTATGGAGAATTCGGAGTCGTGGAATGAGGTTTTGAGGTACGAGATTAGGTCGGTGACTGAGAGACTTGAGTTATCGGAGGAGTTCGCGGCTGGAAATGGCGGATTCGAGTTCGAGCTCATTGTTAATGGCCGACGAAGAGAGAGAGAGTGTGTGATTGTTGAGGGTGATTGTGTGGTAACTCCTGATGTCCTAACTCCTAAGCAACTCCTGCAAAAAGAAAAAAAAAACTCATATATCATTTTGTGTATAAAACTCATATCAAAGCTAACTCCAGATTAATCCATCACATACAATATCATCATAACTCCTGGCAAAGAATAAAAGAAAAGCTAATTTATGACAATGTGAGTATCAACCCATGGGAGTTCTATTATGCTATAAAAGATGCTCGAAACTACAAAACACTGCATAATACTCGAAACCAAGGGTAACCCCATCAACAAAAAAGAAATGCTGCTTCTAGCCTTCTACAAAAACCAACTTCACTGTGATCATATAACAAAAAGCTAACAGCCCAACACCCATAAATTTC
>JAOWBR010055174.1:0-15436 GCA_028571145.1 Dionaea muscipula
TAGTGGTTTCTGGCCTAAAAGCTAGAGAACTATAAATTAAAATAAACAAAAGGAGTAATACCAATTTGTTTGTCAAAAACAAATCTGAGAAGAAAGAATTTCATTCAAATGTAGCATCAAATAAGAAATTTACCAAAAAGAAAACATTTGAAAGAAAAAGGGAGAAGGAAGAAAAGAAATGTTTTCATTGTGATAAAGTAGGACATATGAAAAGGAATTGTTGGTTTTTAAAGGGTAAAAATCAAAATCAAGGCAGTAAACCTGTTGTTGTTACAAATTCCAGTAATAATCATGTTTCCAATTTTGCTGAAGTGCTGAATGTATCTAAATGCATGATTGATAATGAGTGGATTTTGGATTCTGGTTGTTCTTTCCACATGAGTCCCAATTTAAGTTGGTTTATTGATTTTGAAAAAGTCCATGATAGTTCTATCTACATGGGTGATAATCATATGTGCATGGTTCATGGAATAGGAAATATCCCACTTCTGTTAAATAATGAAAAAGTGATTTTATTGACTAAAGTGAGGTTTATTCCTAATTTAAAGAGAAGCTTGATTTCTCTTGACATGCTTGATGATGTTGGTTGTGTATGTAATATTGTGAATAGATGTTTGACAGTATATAAAAATGATAAACCAGTTTTAGAAGGTGTTAAAAGGCATGGATTGTATGTTCTTTGTGGTGGTAATTACTTCCCTGGTAGACCTGACAATGCTCTAATTACTATTAAATGCAATACTACTGAAACTTGGCAATTAAAAATGGGTCATATGAGTAAAAAGAGGATTGATGCACTAAGTAAGCAAGGGATATTAAAACTGAAATCGGTTCCCTCACTTGAATTCTGTGAAACTTGCATTCTAGGGAAACAAAACAGATTCAGTTTTAATAAAGGAGTCCATCTAGCTAAAAATTACCTTGAATATGTATATGCTGATTTATGGGGACCTTCAAAAGTCCCAACTCATGGTGGTAATCGATATTTCATGTTAATTATAGATGATTTCAGTAGAAAAGTATGGATATTCTTCCTTAAAACAAAAGATGAAACATTTGACAAATTTAAGGAATGGAAAACACTTACTGAAAATCAAATAGACAAGAAAGTGAAGGTTTTGAGAACTGATAATGGGCTTGAGTTTTACAATGTTCTATTTGATGATTATTGTAAACAATGTGGCATAGAAAGACACAAAACAGTTGTGGGAACCCCTCAACAAAACGGTGTGGCTGAAAGAATGAATAGAACTTTATTAGAAAAAGTTCGGTGTCTTATGTTCACTGCTGCTGTACCTAAAAGTTTCTGGGGGGAGGCCTTAAATACTGTTACATATCTTGTGAATAGGAGCTCATCTACTGCTCTAAACCTAAAATGCCCAGAAGAAATCTGGAATAAGAGACCACTAAGTTTAGACCACTTAAAAATATTTGGGTGTTCAGCTTATGCACATAAAAATGATGGAAATTAAATCCTAGATCAGTGAAGTGTGTTTTCTTGGGTTATCAAGAAGGGACAAAAGGACATAGACTATAGGAAAGAGAATCTGCTGGAATTAAGATTTTAATTAGTAGAGATGTGATATTCAATAAAAATTCTTTCCCATGTAAATCTGATTCTGTGAAAATTGATGTATACATGCCTGATTCTTCTGATTTCTTTGCTGATTTTCAATTGCATGATACAACACAAATTGAGGTGGAGCATGCAACCCTTCTTGATCAAGGTGGTAGTTCAACAACCTCCCATGGAGAGGAGGGCAACCCTGCAACCTCCCAAGGAGAGGAGGGCAGCACTGCAGCCTCCTAAGAAGAGGATGACAACCATCAATCCACACAAACTGATGATGAGGAATCAGCAGTACCTAATGCTGGTACTGAACCTGTTTCCTCGGATCATCCTAGTTTGAATGATTATCAGCTTGTGAGAGATAGAAACAGAAGAACTCCTAAGCCTAACCCAAGGTATAATAACTATGCTGAACTTGTTTCATTGCTCTGCTTGTTGCTAGTGACATTCAATGTACTGAACCTGATTCATATACTGCTGCCATTGCTTCTAAAAATTCTAAATATTGGAAAAAGGCTATGAATGAGGAATATGACTCTTTAATGAAAAACAATACATGGTCTCTTGTTCCTAGACCTGTGAAAGCTAGAGTCATAGATTGTAAGTGGATTTTCAAGATAAAAGAAGGAATTTCTAAATCCGATCCTATTAGATTCAAGGCAAGATCAGTTGCTAAAGGGTATTCACAAAAAGAAGGAGTTGATTATAATAAAATATTTTCTCCGATTATGAAATTCAAAACAATTAGATTGATGTTAGCTTTTGTGGCCTTTTATGATTTAGAATTAGAATAGATGGATGTTAAAATAGCATTCTTAAATGGTGATTTAAATAAGATCATTCACATGAACCAACCTGAAGGATTTGAGGATAAAGTGAATAAAAGCTATATTTGCAAATTAAATAAGTCACTTTATAGCCTCAAACAAGCTCCTAGACAATGGTACAAAAGGTTTAATGATTTTGTTACCCAGATTGGTTTCTGTAGAAGTGAATTTGATGTTTGCTTATACTCTGCTCATCTAAATGTTGTTCCTATCTACCCACTAATATGCTTTTGATCAGTAAGTCTTTAAGTTTAATTAATGATCTAAAAGGAAAGCTTAGTGCTGAATTTGACATGAAAGACTTAGGATGTACTAAGAAAATTCTTGGAATTGAAATAGTAAGAGATAGAAAAGCAAATGAATTAAGATTGCATCAATCTTCTTATATCAGAAAAGTCTGTACAAGATTTGAGGTGAATGGATGCAAACCTGTTATTGTACCATTGGCTGCATATTTCTTCCTTACTCCTTAGTAAAACTCAATCACCCAAATTTGATTCTGATAAAATTAAGATCGAAATGAATCCATATTCAAATGCAATTGGTTCTATTATGTTTTCTATGATTACTACTAGACCAGACTTTTCATTTGCTATCTCTCTCACCATAAAAAAAAACAGGCAGTTACCGATGGCACTAATCTGTCGATAATCCGTCGATACAACTTAATCCGTCGGTAATCCGACGGAACTGTCCGTCGAAAACAACGTGGTTACTAATTACCGACGGATAGGTTATTTTATCGTTAATTACCGATGAAAAAAATAAACCGTCGGTATTTTCATCGTCTTTTGCCAACCGATCTGTAAGGACGGATATATCAGTCTGTCGGTTGTTCCATCGATAATTCTCGGCGGATTCCCGACGGATTATTTGTTCCGCCGGTGATTACAAATCCTATATTCCGTCGTTGATCCGTCGGCTGTCAGTCGCGAACTTCTGTATTTTCTGTATTTTTTTGTGCATATTCCTGCATAATTCGTCGGTAATCCGTCGCTATCCGTCAGTAATCCGTCGGTAATTCGTCGGTAAATTCTGTAGAATTCTGCAAAATTAATTTGCAATTGAAACAAATCCACTTGCACAAGAAAACAAGCACAAATCTGCATAAACAAACCCATATCCACAACCACAACACTATCCACAACCACAACATCATCCACAAAGCCCATCACCCATAAATCATAAATAAATCATAAATAAAATATCAAAATGCATAAATTATGAAGAAAATATCCCCAAATCTATATTATAAAACATAAATGTATGAAAATGTATCAATCATCCCTAATAATATATCCAAATGTATCAATCATACATCACCCTCATCATCATCATCATCGTCGTCGTCGTCGTCGTCGTCCTCATCATCCCCATGTCTAGCATCGGGGGCGGGGGTATGGCCAGGGGGAGGGGATCGAGCATTTGGTAACAGCAGGAGTCTCCAATCAAAAGGAGGGATTAGAGAGGTATTACCATGACTCTGATAGCTCTGTCGTTGTTCCCAAACCAGACAACATACCATAAACTAGAAAATCAGAGATAGTCCACATGAGAGCCGCCTGTATCCTGAAATTTGTCTTCTTTGAAATATCCCAAATATCCAACCCAATCTGCCATAGATTGTTCAACTCGTCTATAGGAGGTTACAGTTACACATCTAACTTCTTCTTTGGATTGCTCGGACCCGATATCATAGTCACCAAGTACATATATTCTTGTTTCATACACATTCCGGGAAGTAAGTTGTATGGAGTTACAATAATGGGCCAACATGAATATTATTTCCCTGACATACCAAAAGGATTGAAGTCATCTGTACATAGTCCAAAACGCACATTCCGAACTTCTGATGCAAAATCAGGATGACAATCATTGAATCTTTTTCATGCTTCGGCATCCGACGGATGATTAATCTTTCCATCTTCCTACACATACTCGGCGTGCCACCTCATGTCATTAGTCGTTGCATCCGAGCAGTACAACCTCTGCAACCTCGATGTAAGGGGAATATAAGATATTCTGCTCTGCGGAACATCCTTAAACTTACGAACACCACTTCTTCTTTGCTTAAATCTAGGCTCGTTGCAAAATTTACACATCTGTAGATCTTCATCCACCTTCTAATATAACATGCATCCATTCAGGCAACAATCTATCTTCTGCTCTTCTAAGCCCAATCCACCGAGAAGTTTTTTTGTCTGATAATAGTTACTAGGCAATGTGTTGGGTTCTACCATCAACTCCTTCATTAAATCGTTGATCTCGTTAAAGCAAGCATCCGCCATATTGTACTCACATTTCAAGTTCATCATCCTTGTTGCATAAGACAGTTGAGTATGCTCTGAACCTTCATACAACGGTTCATTCGCAACACGGAACAATCTTTGAAAGTTTTGAAATGCATCAATCGGAACCTCTTCAACCTCTTCATAATGGGGAACAAAAGATGGTCCCGCAACATCCACTACCATCTGAGCATACGTATTTACCATTTTAGGATAAGTTATCATCTGCATATAATCCGCTAACCTATAATGCACTCCACTTTCAATCCCTTCACCATGAGCTGTTCATTGATAATAATTCTAAATAAACTCGCTTCTGTACAAGTGCACCTTGATAGTTTCGTTGTCTAAATACTTCATATTGCCACATTTTTGGTATGGACATCTCAGTATCCCCTTGTTGGCAAACAGTTGAGTAGAAGTGACAAAATTAATAAACTCATCAATTCCATTCACAAATTCAATATTCAACACATTCTTGTTTATCTTTCTCCTATTCATCCACGAACGATCCATATCGAATATGTACTTCTAAACCTTGATAATTTACAAATGGATTATTAAAATTCATATTACATATTATAACAATATATTATACATTATAATTAGGATTAGCAATTAACAATAACCTTCATAAATTATGTCCAATTATTTAAATTCAAATTTAAACCTAATTAAAAACCTAATTCAATTTAATCCACACCAATTAATTCAATTTAATCTACACTCTAATCTACTACACCAATTAATCCACACTCTAACAAATTAACAATAAAACCTAGAAATTGAAATAACCCACAAATACACTACAATAATATACAAATAAATAATAACAACACATATAAAATATAAATTAATACTAATTAAGAAAGAAAAACAGATCACAAGGTATTACTTTTACCTCAAGGGATTAATCTCACCAATCCACTGTTGTTACACACCACTTTGATCACTGCTGACCAGTGCCACCGCCCCTGCCCAATGCCGCTCGCCTCTACCAAGAACAGTCGCTCCAATCGCCGGTCGTCAGATATTAAAATTATTTGCGACATAAGAAATTGTGTCACCAAATGTTAAAATTATCAGTGACATAAGATATTGCGTCGCCAAATGTGTAGATTTGACTACATAAACATGTTTGTCGCCAAATGTAAGACTTATGTCGACATAATTGTGTTTTGTGTTGCCAATATATACCCAACCGCGACGAATGAAGATGTGTGTCGCCATTTATTGTCGCCAAAAGTCAGAATTGTTTTAGTCACCCCGGCCTCTCGAAGTGAAACATCTTGTCCACTTTTGTCGCTAGCAGCTCTGGAAAAAACCTGCCAAGTTCGGAGAACTGGACTCCACGCCTCCAGAACTTAGCAATTTCCCTCAGCATATACATGACATAAGAAACCCGATGCTCTGCTGCACATCCTATCCTTTGTAGGATCTCCTCAACCTCCACCAACCAATTGCTAGCTTGAATACATCATAACAATTTTAGTTTTTGCCAACGTTAAAATTTTGTTCACAAAAACTAATTTACGTCGACAAAGAGTTTCAGCGACAGAAGACTTTGCGTCACCATAGCATCACTATAGATATGTCACTAATAGTATTTAGCGACGACAAGTACTTTTCGTCGCAAAAAAGAAATATTGTCGACAACGTAAGATTACGTCGACAAAAGTGTTTTACATGTAAGAAAATATCACATTTGTCGACGTGATATTATGCTGCCAAAAATATTTAAAATATATATATATATATAATATATATAATATTACCGACATGGTAGTACGTTGCCAAAAGTAATATTTTTGAATAAAAATATATAAATAAAATATATTATCGACATGATAGTACGTCATCAAATATATCATTTTAAAATTAAAATATATATAGTACATTGTCTACGTGATTAAAATACGTCGTCAAAAGTGTCATTTTATATTATAAAATATAAAAATATGATATATTTAATTCGAATATATTAATAAATTATATTTAAATTGAATATATATATATATATTAGATGAAATTTTATAAATAAATAAATAGATTATATAAATGAAATGAGATATATGATTAAATGTTATAGATAAGATAATTGAATGATAATATAAATAAAATACATAAATATATAAATATATAAAAAACCAAATATATAGAATAATTCCTCCTGTCATATATCCACAAACTTAAACACCAGCGAAATATTCAAATACAAGAGTAGACGTCCTTACTATTACTAGATGTTCTTACTATTCAATAAACAAAAGTATTGTTGATTCGAAGGTTATTTCCAATCCCCAGGGATACAGTTGCAATTGATGGAGAATGAGACAACTTGAGGTGACAAACAACTCTAGGATGTCATCCAGCTATTCCATCATCATCGCCAACCTAATGAATAAATGTACATTAGTACAGAGATTAAGCTTAAAAAAGATGTATAAAAAAATTAACAAATACCAGATGCACAAAACAAGACAAGCAGACATGGCAATAGATAATTTCAACTGTCTTTTGATTATTAAGATGATCGAAGGGTGCTTAGATGATACAGTCTGTATAAGATATATCATAGCATAGAGGATAGTAATCAAGATATAGATTGAACACATTGAACACATAAGTAACTTGGACTTGCGATGATTTACAAATTCGGAAGGGGCGCCGTAATCCCACTGTCAACACCAGCATGGGGATCAAGTGATTGAATCGATGTTTAGGGTTTAAGATTTCCAAGAAAATTAATGGTAAGGTTCGTCAAAATTTTGTTGCAACCGTATGGGATTAAGGGTTTCTTAATAGTTTAAGAGTTTATAGTTAAGGGTTAACAATTTAGGTTTTTTTAAGGGATTAATTGTTTTATAGTTTAAGGTATGAGTTATAAGTTTAAGGTACGGATTAAGGGTTATAGATTTAAAATTTAGGGCTTAGAGTTTTGAATTTAGAGTTTAGAATTTAAAGTTTAGTGTGTGAGATTTAAGATTTTAGGGTTCCATGCATCATTTTTGTAGGTTTTATCCTTACCTCAATACTTCTTACCCTAACCCTTACCCCTTACCCCTTAACCCTTAACCCTATTTACCCTTACCCCTTACCCCCTACCCTTTTTGACAATAGAAATTGTATCGCCATTTATAAATACTTTTGACAATAAACAAATCTTTGTCGTCAAATGTTAATATTTTTGGCGAAAGACGATATTGCGTCGCCAAATTTTAAGATTATTGACGACATAAGATATTGTGTTGTCAAATATGAAGAATTGGCGACATAAACACGTTCGTCGCCAATTGTATGACCTTTGGTGACATAATTGTATTTTGTGTTGCCAATACATACCCAACAATGACGATTCATGATGTGTGTCGCTTTTCATTATCGACAAAAGTCAGGATTGTTGTAGTGATAACATCTTGAGTACCAGTGAACTTGGGTGGTTTGGTACCCACAAATCTATCGAACAATATGCCTTGAGCCTTTTCTGGCGGTAGTGCCACTTTCGCTGCTCTAGGTACCAGAGGTGGTGCAGGCCTCACTTGCTCAACGTGATCTGTCACTGGTACCACTCCAGCCCCAAGCGGCCCTTGCATCTGAACAAACCGTTAACACTGTTGGAACCGATCCCACTCCTCGGGTCGGAGATTATGAAAGTCTTTAAATCTAGCATAGACATCTGGTGTCAATCACACCGTAGTTGTGCCATCCTCCCGGTCAACTACTAGATCATGCACGCCTCCACGAGGCACATCTCGGATGATAGGACCCAGTGGCCTCGATGGTCTCCTAGTTCGATCGCCTGAGCACCGGACGAAGTAGCCAGAACATCATGTCTATAGCGCCCCGTCCTTTCTCCTAGTTAGTTCAGGTGATTTGTTTTTATGTGTTGATCTAAGTCGAGTTTGACGGACTGAGTGATTTTGGGCGGGATGCCCTGTGGTGCGTATTTTACCGATTTCATGGATTTTGTATTTGTTTATTTTATTTTTTTGTGAGATTTTACGCTTTTATCATTGATTTTTCAGGATTTTTACCGTGTGCCATTGAAACCGTGGATGTGCATTTAATTTCCCCCACCCACCTTTCTTTTTCTCTCTCCTTCTCATTCTTTTTCCCTTCCTTTCTTTTCTTTTCCCTTCTCTCTCCTCTGTTCCCTATCACTCCTAATCACCCCCTTCCCCTTCATTTTTTGTCTGACGCCAGCGAGGAGGGAGGACGACGATCGTCGTCCGAGTTGTGAGGAGAGTGGGATGTTGGTGGTGGTGCTCCTGGACGGCGACTACGCGAGCAGAGAGGAGCCGAGAAAAAGAGATCGACGGTGGGTGATTTTCCGGCGAGATCTCCCGCATTTGAGGCATGATCTGACCTGGTTAAGTGTAGATATAGGTTCCACTTGCTCCGATCTATATTCTCCTAGCTTCGATTCGTGTTTTTTGTTGATTTTTAATGCGGTTCATTGTGGTGGCCGACTGGCAGCGTGTGGTGGTCGTTGGCGGCGGCTGAGGATACTGTTGTCGTTGTGTTGGCAGGAGGACGGCGTGGCTTGGTGGTCCAAGTGGTCGGAGGTCGTGAGTGACTCTCCGACGGCCGGGGTTGCGGTCTAGGTGGCTGTCCGCCGTAGTGGTGGTGGTTTTGGTGTGTGAGGGTGGTTGTGGTGGTGGTGCTTGGTAGTGGTTACGGCCAGGTAGTGGTTGGTGGCGGTGGATGACTGCCGGAGTGATGATGAGGCTGCTGAAGCCGATTTTCGGCATTCTCCGGTGAGTTGTGGCTGCCCGGGGTCGTTTTATTATCCTCGGGTGTGCCATTTTTCCTGTTTTTATTTATTTCGTGTTGATTAATTGTTTAGGATGATATTAGCATGGTTAGAAGTGATATTAAAGTGAATTTAGGTATTCTCGACTGAAAATTTTTATATGGATTTATATATGGTTTGTAGGAAAAGGGGGTGATAGAGACTGAGACGTGACTTCTTGTGGCCTTAACTAGGCGTTGGATTGATTCACTTTTGAGGTGGGGGTTCTTGGTCTTCTATAGTGTTTATGTAGGGTGCGTATGTGTTTACGTGATCCGTATATTTATTTATATATTTATATTATATTTTGAGGCATGAGTTGACTGGATATGATTTATCTTGACATATATATCACATGTTTGAATTGTTTTAAAAATTGAATTTATTTCACCGGATTTGGGATGTAATGTGTTTTGAGACGGGTATTGATTTCTGGTTTTTAAACTACTGTGGGATTTAAATGATGGTTGTTTTGGCATGCGTGCATGGTTGTGATGATGACTTCTGGTGTGATGGTTTTAGCAGTGTTGGGCAGATTCTTACCTAGGTGAAAGTTTTGATTATGATGTAGCATGCACGGGAGTGGTCCTTACCCTTGGGCATGGTGGTCCAGTTAGAGAGCGATGGCCCATAAATAGCCTGACGACGTACGCTGACCTGCGGTGAGAATCCGTTAAACATGCTGGTTTTACTGAGTCATCATTGATTTATATCGTTTGAGACGATTTTGCGACGTTTTGAGACGTGATTGAGATGATTTGAGTTCCATGACGAGTTCATGGGTCGTTTGAGATATGATTTGATGTGATTTGGCTGCCATGATGATTTCATGGGTATTTATGGTGATTTTACCGTTATGACGAGTTTTTATGATGAGATGATGATTTTATGTGATTTTGATTTCCTTACAAGTTTTAAGGAAATGATTGATTTATTATGAAATTTTCCTTACGAGTTGTAAGGAGATGGTTTTGAATATATTTGTATTCAATGGAGATTTCATTGAAATTATATGATGCAAGTGATGAGCATGATTGATACGAGGCTTTGTTGAGATCGCATGATTTGGTTGGTATATTTCGATCATGGTTTCGAGATGATATTTGATTGGATTTCATATGGTATGTATTGAGACCCCACTACTTTTGTTCTATTATTTTTATTGTATGTTGCATATCTACTGCACGAGATAGAGGTCTCCTATTGAGCTCGGGACAGGCTCACCCCTTTAGTTGTGTCTCCCCCTTTCAGGTTGATGCTACTAGAGAAGATTAATATGAAGACTTTCCCTGCATTTCATCTCATTAGTTGATAGGGCATGTAGTTAGGATTTTGGATAGCCAAGTTTGGGCCTATGATGTATGTTACCTCGACGAGATCGAGATGATGGATGTATTTGCCAGTTTGTTATTTTATATTGAGATGTTTAGATCTTGCAGGTACTTGTAGTATTTTGGGATATGTCCATTTGATGGGGGGACTCTGCCAAAAATTCTATTGATTTTGGGAGTTAGTAATTTTCTGAATTAATTTGAGATTTGATTAGTTCTTGATGACATTGGTTGGTCGAGTGGATGGGCGGACCGGGCCCATCCACAGTCATGAACCGAACCCCAGCTGGGTTGTGGCATGATAATGTCCACCACTTTGCGTTTGAACAATGACTGCCAAGCACACCATGAATTCTAATCAAAACTAAGGAAATCGAAAATACTATGGAAAATAAAAGCGTACCTCTAGCGGATGCTGGGTGACGAGCCTCTTTCTAACAAACCCAAAGTCAAGACACAAAGTCAAAAGCACATAAGATCTAGTCTAATCCTCAAAGCAATTAAACTAAACTTGTCTCTGATACCACAAATGTCACACCCACCTGGTTATATCCTTTGACCACGAGCCTTGCTTTATTCCTTATGATCACTCCATTGTCATCAACCTTGTTCCTAAAGACCCATTTCATTCCAAGGATGTTATGATCCATAGGTCTAGGAACTAGGTGCCACACTTTGTTTCTTTGAAATTCATTCAACTCCTCCTGCATAGCCATAATCCAGTCTGGATCCTGCAAAGCAACAACATAATCTTTAGGCTCAACTTGTGATAAGAAACTGAAATAAGCACAAGCATTATGCAATGAAGATCTACTTTTAACACTACTGGTTGGATCGCCAATGATATTTTCTAAGGGATGAGAAGATTTTTTTTTCTAGTTTCTGAGGGGTCGATTCCCCTGTGCATTCTCTTCTAGAGGCAGATTTTGTTGATCATTGATTTGCTGACTCTGTTTGCCTCCATCTTCTGTACTGGAATTAATTTCATTTAATTCATCTTCTTCTCCATTTCACTTTGTTCCTTGATGCTCAGAATCTTCATTGTTTCCATTTGGTTCAGCTTCGGCAGAATCTTTTCAATTCCAGAGGTGTCGACTCCTCTGGAAAGACCAAGTATAAAATCTTCATCATGCGCATTTGAAATTTTATTAGCCTCATCAAATAAAACATGGATGCTTTCTTCAACACACATAGTTCTCTTATTCAACACCTTGTAAGCCTTATTATGTGGTGAATAACCTAGGAAAATAGCCCCATCACTTCTACCATCAAATTTCCCAAGTTATCTTTTCCATTATTCAAAACAAAGTAAAAGCATCTAAAAATTCTTAAGTGAGCTAGATTAGGCTTTTTGTTCGTTTAACAATTCATATGAAGTCTTGTGAAGCACAGGTCGAACTAAGGCTCTATTCAAGATATAACATGCGGTATTTAAAGCCTCGGCCCAATAGCTTTTGGACAAGCCACAATCAAGTAGTATTGTTCGTGTCATGTCTTCTAAGGACTAGTTCTTCCTTTCCACTACTCCATTTTGCTGAGGTGTTTTTAGGGCTGAAAAATTATTATCAATTCAATTTTCCCTACAAAAACTATCAAATTTAGAATTTTCAAATTTAGAACCATGATCTATTCTAATGGAAATTAACTTTTGGCCAACTTGATTTTGAGCCCTTTTTATGAAACTTTCAAACTCATTAAATGTGTCATCTTCCCCCCTTAAAAAGATAATTCATGTAAAGTGGGAAAAGTCATCAACAATGACTAAAACGTATTGGTGGTCCCTAAAGGAGGCTCTATAAGTTCAGTGGGGGGGGGGGGTGAATGAACTTATAAGTTTTAAAACTTTTTCAACTTTAAAAGAGTTGTGCAGCGAACAATTTATATAGCACCTTTATATTAAAGTTTTCAAACCAGTTTAAATGTTTCTATTTTAATGTTATAAATGTGTGTGTAAGATATGCAATGTTGGAATGTAAGTGACAAGCAATATATAGAGGTTCGAAATGGTGTAATCCTCTACTCCTCTCTTCTCCCTGTGATGTAGGAGGAATTCACTATTGTTGTTTTTGTGATACAACGATTACAATAGTGACAGCCAACTTAATGACTGTAAACCCAATGCAGCTCCTTCGACAGTGTGTCTTCACCTGCTGTCATAATGTCTGCTCCTTCACAACCCTTGAATTGCTTCAACAACTTTAGTCCTTCACAAGCTTCAGTTCTTCAACTTCTTTGATCCTTCACAATGTCTTAGTTGCTTCACCAATTCTGCAATTCCTTCGTGCTCAACTTGTTTCACTGATTCTTCAGTCCCTTGTGGATCACCATTTCACTGATCTTCAAAAATGATGAAAGTCGTGAATTGATGTTGTTGAATCACAAGATAGTGATTCTCAATCCCTTTCTGGATATATCTCTTAGATTAGGGTTTGGCTCGTAATTGCTTGATTGAACTTGTAAGCTTAGGAATGCACGAAGAGTTCTCAAAATTCCCAGAATAATTCAGTTTTTAACCTTCTTCGTGTCTAGGTATATATATATCCTCTCTTGAAAATTATACCCGTTAAAGAGTCATTGAATGATGATCTTCTTCCTCTTTGGATTCTTCTGGAAATCCCGAAAAAGGTGGATCTGGTCTTGGTCTTCTTTCCTTTTTCGTATATGCTTTCAAAAAGCTTCCTTGCAGAACTAGGGTTTCCAAAATACTAACATTCCTTTTTCAAAAAGATGACTTGCCTTTTTGCGTGGATCAGTATCCTTATGATCTTAGCCCTTCTTTGATTGTCTTCAACGTCTCCAAAGATTTGTATAAAATTCAAACGATTTAAATTTAATATCTATCCATTCTTCATTCTGTGCAATCCCCTTTCATGACATATGGCACGCTGACCTGGAATCCATGCTGGCTTTACTGTCTCAGCCATCCTTGCCTTAACTGGTCGTCCTGGACTGATCTTATGTAGATTGGTTCTATTGTAGAATTGTTCTACTGTAGACTGCTTCTATGTAGACTGGTTCTATTATAGACTGATTCTACTATAGACTGCTTTTGTGTAGACTGGTTCTACTGTAGACGGATTCTACTGTAGACTGCTTCTGTGTAGATTGGTTCTACTGTAGACTGGCTCTACTATAGACTACATCTGTGTAGACTGGTTCTACTATAGACTGGTTGTACTATAGACTGCTTCTGTGTAGACTGGTTCTACTGTAGATTGCTTCTGTGTAGACTGGTTCTACTGTAGACTACTTCTGTATAGACTGGTTCTACTGTAGACTGTTTCTGTGTAGACTGGTTATACAGTAGACTGCTTCTGTGTAGACTGGTTCTATCCTCAACCGTATCAGTGTAGACTGGATCTACTCTCAACTGCATTAGTGTAAACTGGATCTATTCTCAACTGCATCAGTGTAGACTGGACTTGCCTAGACTGGATCATCCTCAGCTGGATCTTCATACTTAACCTGCTTAAGTTCCTATATGCAACTTTATGCTAAGCTATAAATCAATTATCTACAACAATCACAGCATCATCATCAAAACTAAAATATTTAATCCTAACATTTTCCCCCTTTTTTATGATGTCAAAACCACACACATAGATAATTGAAGAAAGCAAAGAGTAAAAATTGCTTTACCCAAATGCTTAAAAAGTTTTACACAACAGTTTCAAATCAAAAATCAAGTTACAAGTTTAAAGCAGGCAATGAGATTATCTTCTTGAAAAGTAGATGTTATCATCACTTTCTGAAGGGGGTGACGTGGACGCGTTCCGAGTGCCACCTGTGCCTCAAGTCCAGCTTTCGTGTCTCGAGTTCGTCTTTCGCTCCGAGAAATCTTCCGCCTCCGGATATCCGCTACCTCAGGATATCCACTTCCTCAGGACATCCGCTGCCTCAGGGTGTCCGCTGCCTTATGATCTTCGCTGCCTCAGGATCTCCACTTCCTCAGGATTGCCTGCACACGTAGCAAACTCCTCGTTAGAGGGACTCGATGTTTTCACCCTGAGAATATCCCTCCGACGCTCAAGTTAGTCTCTGATCCCGATGGCGGAAGCTGAGGAGCTTAGGAGGAGAGTTTTCCAGAGAAGACAGAAGTCTCTAAATAAATGGGCTAGGAGCTCTATTTATAGAGTTCGGGGAAAGTAATTGTTAAATTACCGTATCGCCCTCGGTTTTTGTTCAGGAACATTTTGGAATGTCCTTGTATATTACTCGGGCCCAGGCCTATTCGTCAAGTGGATCAGGCCCATGCAGGATTGGGATTCGATGATCGAGGACGGACTCATCGACTGCGTGGCACGACCATTGGCCGTCGCCTAGTATGGCTGACCGCAAGGCCCTTCTTGGCCGCATGAGTTACAAGAGTTGCATGGGTTGCATGGTTTTTATGCACCCACTGCACGCATGGGCATATATCACTACCCGCATGGGCATGCATCACTACCTGTATGATGAGCATGCTGCCCGCATCATGCTGCCCTCATGATGAGGATGTTGCCCGCATCATGGAGGCATGGAGCCGCTGGTGGAGCTGCCCGCAGCTGGAGGATGTAGTATAATGTACTCAATCCAATGGAACAGTAACCGATATGAGCAAAGTGCTCTGGTGAATGGGAGGTGAGTTA
>JAOWBR010055285.1:0-15435 GCA_028571145.1 Dionaea muscipula
CAGGCGCAGCGAGGTGGCTAGGCAAAGACATGGTTTTCCTAAGGGCATTAATGTCAGTTCCTTGCATAAAGTGACTAAAAAAGGGTTTTTGAAATAGGGTAGCTAGAAAAGAGTAGTGATATATAAAAGTGATTATTTTTATAATTTGTTCTATTCTAAATGTTGATTACTTTGCGCACATACCATGGGGTGTGCGCGAATTTTTTTTTATAATTTTTGAGTGATACGCTAGTATACTACCGTTTTTATTTTCATAGAACGGTAGTTACCGTTTGTGTTTAAATAAAACGGTAATATACTATCGTTTTTTATTTTTTTATTTTTTTTAGATGATACGGTAGTATACTACCGTTTTTAGTTTGATAAAACGGTAATATACTACCGTTTTATCAAAAAATAAAAAATGGAAAAATCTGCGCATAACCCTGTTAGAGAGGTGTGCGCGCAGCAGCTCACATTCTAAAGAGTAGATATCTATCATTTTTTAAAATAAAAAATTATGGATACCTGCCATTTTCATAGAAAAAATACGATATATATCTACCATTTTGTTATTTTTTTAATTTTCTTTGTAATAAGGATTTTTTATCATCACCTACTATGTTCATTTTAATTCCATTCAATCAAAAAAGGTCTAATCTTCTATATTACATTGGATGACTTTTTTGAATTGAAATATATGTTATTTCACATATATTATTTAAACCAATCATATAGTGACACATCACTTTTTTGGCACCCATCTTTTTTTTTTTTTTTTTTTGCCTTCATTTCTTTCCTCCTCTCGCCACTACCGGTCTCGATTTTGAAATATATATATATCGGAACAGTTAATGGTACGTTAAGAAAAACGCTACAAAAAACACTGTTACCTGTTCTGAAGTGTTTTGAGACGATTTAAACCGATGGATGCATAGAAAATGACATTCTAAGCCATTTTACGTTTGACGTCCGACGTCCAATAATGACGAGAAAGTCTCCATCCGTACGTTTTTGGAAAAAATTTGGGCCGATTTCAATATATGCTACATAACTTTTTTGTTAATGATTTGGGCCGATCCGAACCGTTGGTGTGTTCAAAATATCCTAAAAACTCATTGCATTAGCCCCTCGGGTTACAGTAGGGTTGATTCGACCCAAATATATTCGGGTTTCTATAGGGTTTTTAGTTTTTTGGGTTTTCTTTTAGTTGATTTTGATGCATTAACATCTCGGGTTACGGTATGGTTTCTTGTACCGCTATAAAACACATATTTTGAACACATCCAACCGTTCGGATCGGTTCAAATTTTTTTGGATATCGTACTTCCTTTATACCCAAATCAGCCCAAATCATAATTTCCGACGTACGGATGGAGTCCTTCCTGATATTTTTGTTGGCGATTTCTTACAGACAACCTTAAAAACATATTTTAAACACATCCACCGTTTTGGATCAGTCCAAATCTTTTTAAAAGCAGCGGTATTTTTTGTGGCGATACAAAAACGACGTACATTTTTACAATTTTATTTACGGTCACAAAAATTATCCGTGCTCGTGTTATACTGTGCATTTTATATATTTTTTTAATAAAAAAAGAATAAAAATTATATCAACATTAGACTCGTTTTGATCCTCATAAAAAATTATGAATTTTGACTATAATATTTTTATATTTGGTAGATTATACAGTGAGATATAGAAGAAAAATAAATTATAGATTATGTATAATATTATGTCATGTGATGTGAGAGGGGGAGAGAAGAGGATAACCAATGAGAATCTTTCTTTCGGCCATGTAGGACAACTTAGAGAGACATAAATTCAAATTATGTTCTGCTTTGTTATATAAATTATGGATCATTTGAGCCTCTCTGCTAGGGTTTCAAAACCCTATTTGTAGAATTAGTTTCAAAGAAGAATATCCTCTTTGGAATAGTAAGAGTGGACTTTTTGTGGGCCATTGGATTTGGATTACTATTGATAGTGGGTGAATAGTGTGTGCACTGTTCATCTGAGACCGAATCTTGATCTTTGATTTGTAGATCAAATGGCCCAGAAGAATCCACTTTACTACTGAAAAGAGAAGCCTTTAATGGAAGAAGACTGTCTATTTGTATTCCTCTTTGATCATTATAGTGGATTGCTCTCCTCATCTTATGGTTTTCTCCCGTTTTGGGTTTTCATGTAAATTGTGTCTTGATCTCCTCTCTTTCGTGTCATTGTGATTGATCTATTATGTGATCAACGTTTCCGTTTTTGGGATTTATCATTAGGGTTTCAAGTGCCTGAATTTGGATTCTCTATTAGGGTTTCACAAACCCTAATTTCCTTGCACCAACAGTGGATTTTTCCAAGCCGACATCTATCACTAATGTTCACATCACATGCACTTGTGTGTGTGGTAAATCACAAGAAGCTGGCTGGGTTATGGCAGTTGAGAAAAGTAAACTAGATTTTAACCATCAAAAGGAATAAGATGAAATTCAGGAATTACCTTGCACGAACACCCAATCTCCCACGGGCCGAGAATTGGTTCAAGCTGGGAGGAATGGATGGTAATCCTGCACTGCTTTCTGAAGAAGTTGAGCTTCTAAAATCAGGGCTGCTATCTGTTGCAGGGCCTCCATCAGCAAAAGCATTTTTTGAGATGTTATCTGCCGGTGAAATTGGAAAAGAGGCAGTTGTAGGTGGTGGCGGAGGGGCTGCTGCTTCAGCAGGAGTTTCAGCACCTTCCTCTACCCAGGTCTTTAGCTTTTCATCATAATAAAATTTATTTTTGTCCCCCAGTTTCGCCTGTAGAACCATAGAAAGCCCCAGCTTAGGCAAGGATTAGGTAAAACTAGACGAGAGACGATCAAATTGCAACAAAGCAAACAACAATGAAGGAAACATGGTAATTTTTTTTTCTCGTATCATTATCATTTACCTCGTGCCGGGATTTGAGTACTAATCCAACAGCTTTTTCCAAAATCTGCGCACCGAAATTGAAACGAGCAAAACGAGAAGGCCTTGTTGAGGCTGGAGCTTTTCCCACTTGAGGAGTTGACATTGTGTCATTTGCTGAATAACCGTGGTCCTGTGTAGCATCATTCATCCATACAGAATCAATAACAAAAGAATCCATGCAAATTCCACAACTAAGCAGAAAAAGAAAACCTCATCCATTGACTAGGTGGTCTCCAACTTATCTTGGCAAACAGGAGAGTTCAAAAGAATCTCCCATCCCATAGATATCTCAACAGTTTGGACCATAGCCATCCTATATATTCCTCTATAATATCACCAAATATTTCAGTTAAGTAGCACAGAAGATCCCTTGTGGGATTTCTGCAGCCTCCCTGCAGAAATCTACTTCCCTTTTCCATGTGAACAATGTCTCCACTAGGAAGGAGCTCCAAGAACTGAAGCTACTAAAAGCATTAATAATATATTAGGGGTTACCCGTGCTCTTGGCATGATGACTTATCGTTTGTATATTTATCCAGAGGAATAGAGGAGAAGAGATGATGGAGGAAGAAGAGAGAGGAGATAGAGAAGACTCTGTATCAATTCAAAAAGAGAGCCACATGTCCTGTTGTTGTTGGAGTAAAAATGTGTGTGAGTGCACTTATATCTACAATTCAAAATCGTTGTGGAATGTAATATTAATAGGAGAAGCCATATCAATCATCTAAATGCGCATTTCTCATACTCGTACACTATCTGATCTTGTGTCTGCATCCACGCATTGTAGCAAAAAGGAACTTCACTCTTACAGAGGACGGGAATTTACCAGTCGTGGAGTTCTACCAATATCTGGTTCCGAAACACTTCTGTTCTGCACTGTCAGTCTGTTGTTATCAGGTGTCCATTGACTTATGGGTTCCATGGAATCCGACGGCATCAATGAGGACATGGCTAATGTTGATTGACTGCTTGACACCTTGGGAGCCACAGTTTGATGCTGCTCATACCTTTGAAGACTGTTCTGTGTGTTGGAAGGAACAGGAGGTGGTAGGCCCCCAACAACACGATGAGTTGTACTATCAAAAAGGTTGAACAATTTACCCATTATCTTTGATGGAGCCAAGTTCACAGCATATCCGCCCTTAAATGGAGGGGAAAAACTGATATGAGAAATAAATTAATAACTAAATAGTGGAAGAAAAAAATGATGGCTGGAAAGATACCTGTTGATGGGTCCTAATTCTGTCTTCTAGAGATGTCACTTGCTGCTTCAGTGCATCGATTTCTAGGGACCGACCGGTCTTGAGCGATTTATGGAGTGCTTGACAGTATCTAAAATAATTACACCATGTTCAGCAAACAAATGTGTAATTTACACATTTGTTAAAAGAAGATTTTGAAGCACCTACTTTAAAGCGTCTGAAACCTTTCCAACTTCAGCCAACATGTATGCATATACAAGTTTATATGGTTGAAATGGAAGCAAGACAAATTGTGAATTCCCGATCACCTTAGAGTATTCAAACAGCTCCGTCCTCTGCCGAAATAAGAAAAGTAAACCACGAGGGCATCACCCACAAATGCAATTTATGAACTCCTAGAAAAGGAAAATGGGCAAAGCAAGCTTTCCCAGAAAAAATGCTAAAAGAACAAAGCAGCTGATGTGAGATGAGAGACACCAGTGACCGGGAAATATAACACTAAATGGTAAAAAGCAGAGAATTTGAATAGAACCTGAATTGCCTCTGGGCTAGCATATGTACGTGGGAAGTTCCAGTGGTCGCCACCAATAAGGCAAAGCCTTGCACTCTCTGAATAGGACTCAAAATCTGCTTCTGCAACTAAGTAGCAGATATGTGCAGCTGCAATCTGCACAGCCACCCCATGTTATCATAAAACTGGAAGAAAAGAAGCCGAGGAGTACAAAATGTAGTAATAAAGGAAACTATGCCCAGAACATACGTCGTTTCTTTCCTTCCACAGGCTGTCTCCTAGATGAGTGATCACAAGATGATCGTTCTCAGTCCTGTTTGCAGTTATCACAGCCAAGTTTTCTTCCCAATTGTCCAACATATTATAACCCATGAACTACAGAGAGGAAGTCAACAAAACAGCATCAAGAAAGTAGGTCAGAAGTTAAAGCAAAACAGGATATAAACCTATAAAGAAATCAGAATCCTATTGCTTGTCATGATCTCATGTCTTGATTCATCTTCTAATTTCTCATTTAATGCCAAAGTTAACGACTGATAAGTTGCCACTAAGTATATCAGTAATTCATTCTCAGATTGGTCACCAAATTGCAGAATTTCTTATTTAATGCCAAAGTTAACGAGTGATTAGTTGCCAAGCACACAAAGTATATCAGTAATTCATTCTCAGATTGGTCACCAAATTGCAGCAATTCTGGAATGGTTGGGTATAGAATGGACAAAGTAGGACAACTTCAATAGAATACTAAGAATGAATAAGGAATTGGGGCATTGCACAAGTACAATTGAGACCTTCAAATGGAATTCAGTGGAAAAAACAACACAATATTAAGTCAACAAATATAAGAAACAATAAACTTGCCTACATTTCAAACAGCCACCATCCAGAAAATCCGGATTCCAACTAGTTTGAGAGTGAATATGTTAAAAACGGTTTATAATCCATCTGTACTGGCACGGTCAGAAGGTCGGAAACAATCACATGTTCACCGTTGAAGGCGTATCTTGTTCCTCCTAGTGCCTATGATCTCAACAATCCTGCTTTCATCTAGACCTTTCTATAACCATGTCTAAAAACACGTGAATGATCTTAAGCCCCTATTCAATCATCACTTTGCTCTTTCAGGCAAAAGAGCCTATCTGCAGAAGTCTGATGACATACTTCTTATTCTCTGTCTAAGCACTGAAATATAGAAAGAAGAAAACTCTTGTTGGGATGAGTAGAAAAGAAGCAAGGTCAACCCACCTGCACTCGCCGTGGAGACATGTGGACAGACCCAGGCGAGCCAACACCACCTGAAATGTTACTGGAGAAAACATCCTCTGGTTTCTTTGCAATCAAAAGGCATAAAGTCCGCAAAGGTGTTCCAGCCACAAGCTGGCTAAATGCCATACGCTTTACAGTGTCAACATAAAACTGCAATTATTCCGAACATCAGTCCATGCACAATTAGTGGTACATCTCACAACAGAAATTCAAGAAGCAAAGAATAACGAAAAGTCTAATCGAAGAAACCTGTTCACCCAGTTCACGGGCCAGAATCAGCGCAAATGCCCATAGCTGTCCTTCCTCGGCATGCTGTAATGCCTCCTTCTTTCTACCAATAACCAGGAGGTTCTGTACCTCAGCTGCTGCTCGCTGAGCAAGACAAAGAAATTGATGCCAGTTATCAAGAGAAGCACATAGGTAAAAGGGCAATCCCATAAAGAGAAAAAGGAGATGGAGTACCTGCATCTGTGTTTCAGAAGGCAAGTTCATCAAGAAATTAGTAGAAGTGTAATACCGCCCGAAATCTCCACCATCCATCTTGGAAGATGTGAAGAGGTTAGCAACTGCTGCTTCTGGGAGGTCATTTTCCTTTCACAGGGAAGATCCACAAAAAAACACGGGGAAAAAAAACTTAGCTACAGTACAAGTCATTTTCTGGACGAGTGATTTCCAAAAAAAGGTCATACATTCAGGATGCCATGTTTTTTTTTTTTTTTTTTTTTTTTTTTTTTTTTTTTGCATTCAAAGCTCAAAGGTTCCTCTGTGACTTTTTGCACCTCTCACCATGGAAGATTTGTCATTAAGAAAATTAGTCAAGAGACGAAAACTTTATAAAATCTTGTACCTTGGC
Source organism: Dionaea muscipula (assembly GCA_028571145.1). Lineage (NCBI taxonomy): Eukaryota > Viridiplantae > Streptophyta > Magnoliopsida > Caryophyllales > Droseraceae > Dionaea > Dionaea muscipula. The sequence continues at coordinate 6,762 of JAOWBR010055285.1, forward strand.
CAGAACAACGAAGTCATACTCATAGCCACTAGCACATGTCATTTGATTTCATTATGTTTACCCCAGGGTAATTCTTGCATACTAATGGTATACAGAGCACATATTTAAAGTGCCATTCTTGCATACTAATGGTATACAGAGCACATATTTAAAGTGCCATGTTATCAAACAAATTCTTCCTCCCCACTCCACCGCACCCCTCAACACACCACACAGGGAGCAACTGAGCGCCCTCCTATATAGCACATTCTCTCATCTGATTGGTCAAACTGATTTATAGATTACAAACTAAATCCTAGAGCTTTAGTGGTTTAGAGTAACTAAGCTACCTTTGAAAAGTCTACAAAAACCTCAAGGCCCGCCCACGGGCCACAATGAGACAAATTGAGCAAAATGCAAAACCAAATTACTTTTAAACCGAAACTTCCAGTACCTTTGAGTGAGAATTCTTTGCATGCATTGGAAGATTCAATCCTAGGATAGTCAGAATAACCTTGGGTAATCTTCTGTTATTCCTCCTCTTATCTATACTTTCCTTGACCTTGATTGCCCGTGAGAAAACTACTTGTATTCAACACTCACAAGGAAAAAAAACTTCTACGCTATCGACTCAAGTCATAAGCTTGGCTCTGATTTTGGATGCTTGTATGTTACAGGACTCCTGGGCTCAAAGTCAGAGTATACAGCAGTATGCTGGTCCGCAGCCTAGGTTATGCATACATATAATAAAAAGGCTATGCCACCCCTAAAAAATGAATGTTGGTTGCAAAATAGTTGAGGACAAGCCACTAATCACGGTTCTTGTTTTCCTCTCATATCTTTGTCTTCGAGCATATCTTATTATGCTAGGACGGTTGTGCACTAGTAGTAGTGATCACAAGAAAACACCTAAATTTTCAGTATCTTCTGTTTTATCGAACCATTTAGTGAATTCCCGGTATATTTTCTATAATGATTCCTTTTGTTTATTAATGTACTTTCATACAAATATTATAGTCAAGATACCCTTTAATTATGACATCTATTATTTCATTCAAAACCCAGAAAATGTTTTCGGCAATATCTGTATTACTAAAAAGTCAAATTCAAGCCCGAAAAACCCCATTGCATGAATTGGAAAACCATCCCGCATCACAGTAGTTATGACAAAAGAATGATCAACAAATAGCAGCAACTTGAAGCTTGTCAATGATGAGAAATACAAAACAAAGGGAAAACATTTTATATGTATTAACACTCAATATAGTAACAATTGCAAACAAACAGTTAACAAAAAAATTAACGACTTTCTGCAAGGAAAAGACCAAGATTTTAGAAAGCTAACATAAGCAAAAAGTGAAAGTTACCCTCAGAGCAGACTCTGTGCCAAGGGATCGAAGTTTCCCATAATGTTGACAAGCTATTTTTAGCAAGGAGAGAAGCAATTTGAGAGCTTTTCCCTTTCTATGATCCATATCAGGTGACTCACAGTTTAAAATGCTCTCATCAATCCATTTGTTCACCTCTTTGCTTCCTACACTCCCACCAACCAGAGGACCGAGGAAAGATTGATGACAAAGAGAATAAAAGTAGTTGCAAGTGCCCCTTCCAGTGCCTAAAGCAATATGCTTCTCCTTAACAATCTCCATCAAATTAAGAACAGAGATCGAGTGACCTTCAGCATCCTTGGAAGAGCAAAAAAAAAAAATATAAATGAAAAGCAAAATACAAGCCTTTAGGTACTGTAGTGAACAGTGGAAACACAGTTAGTCCCGAGCTTAAAAAAAGTTTAAGGCATTTCCGGTGGTCAAACCTTGCTTCCAAGCAATGAGTTCCCATCTTTCATTACTATGAGCTTCCCACCAAACCCAAAAGTAACTAGGGCATGTGGAGGACGGCCTGCAGAAGATCTTTCTACATGGGGCACAAATTGGTGACCATTGGGTACAAATTGTTGGGTAAAGGAACCTGCTCTCTGATTTCCATAATACTCATTTGAGTATTCCAGTGGCCCATTGGTCTCAACTTTTCCTGGAAGATCAAACTGCTGAATGTAGCTTCCATTCGAGAAATTGTTTGGGCGGGAAACAAACATTGAGCTGTCATAACCCTGAGTTGATTTTCCATATGAAGTCTGCGTCTCAATGTTATTGAAGTTCTTTTGGCCCACATGGCTGTTTGAATGAACATTAGAACCATATGCGTTTTCCCATGCCTCATCTCCACCAGAATCTGCAACAGCATGATTCACATGAGATGTGTCAGGTTGCTTTATGCTACTACCCTGGTGACTGTAATTGCTTAGTGGAGCAGCCAAATTTTGTTCATTGAGATCCAAGGATGCGTAATTATACATAGAATGACCATAACCGAGAGAATGATTTGCTGTTGAGGCAGAACCATTTTGAGACTGCAGATGATTAGATTGAACTGATGATTGCACAGTTGATTGGTACGCCTCCAGTGTGCGCCATTCTAGTGCAATTGTGTCATAATACCAACCAGGGTATTGAGGATCGAAGATCATGCTTGCAGGATACTCACTGTTCACTTGTGAGACCTGATTGGGGGCAGCCTCCACGTGATTTATAGTTTGTGAGATAGATTGAGCAGTTTGCTGGGCAAACGTTTGGGATGATTTTCCATCAGAAATGCCCCAGTATCTATCTGCACTGCTATCAAAACTTCCTGTCACACTTCCACTTGTTGCTTCAATATTCTGCTGTCCATTGACTGTTCCGTCATAACTATCCACCTGATACCACTGTCCAGAATATGGATCATATTTCCATCCAGGATATAGATTTTCCAAGTACCGTGGGTCTGTACTTTGTTCGGCAGACCCATGATTACCCTGATATTCCAGGAAATTATATGAATTTTCTGATGTAGGAACATTACTTGGTCCGCTGTCAGGTGTGATCTTTGGTTCACTGTCTAGATTGTCTGCTGATCCCTCAGCCAATCCAGTGAAGAAATCCGAGTATGACCCAAACCCATTAACACCATGGGCAGCAGATTCAGAGAAGGAGCTCCACATCACCTCTTTGACAGCAGAATGGGCAGACTCACCACTCTTGCTTCTTGTTGAGTCAGACTTGAGCTCAGACTCTTCGATACCCTCATTCGGCGTAATCCCATTGTTAAAAGAAAATGAATCAGGTATTGCAGCTGAAGCATTCACTTCTTCACCCAGTAGGTCCTCTATTTTCCCATCCCAAATCCAACCCTCGGCATCACCATCCGTCTCCCTCTTAGATTCCGAATCATCATATTGACAATTAACCCCATTTACACTCAACTTCTCCACTATGTTGGCCTCGTTTGGTACAACCAAGTCCTCATCAAATGCAAATGAATTTGATGACACTAGAGAATGATCCACATGTCCAAATGATTCGTATCTTCCTCCCACAGCTGAATCCTGCCCATAGGCATTGCCACCATTCTCCTTCTTCACATCTAAATTATCATATCCATCAATGTAACTCAACTTACTAAAAGTATTTGCTTCCTTGGATCCATCGCCATCAGCAAAAGGTCCACCACTCAACTCTGCACCCTTAATGCCGCTAACACCAACCTCATCCACATCATCATCAACAAGCTTATCAAAGAAATCCTCATCTGTCTGATCCTCCATCTCAAGCATAGGAATCGAAGCCATCAAACCAAACCCTAACCCTATCCCTCAAAAGCACACCACAAAATCTCAATTATGAAAACCCCAAACCCAGAAATTCTCAACCAAAAACTCAATCACATTCCACATCCATCCCACAAAAACGTAGCAATCAAAGAAGCAGGAAATCTTATAAGGACTATAGCTGATTATACCACCGCACCAACCAGAAAACAGAAACAACAGATATATGCTTTCGACGTATTATTTTTCTGTATCCACGGACCAATAAAGTTGGATCAGTGAACCCTAAATTTTAGAAAAATCTGCAAAATTCAACCTGGAATTGAGCACGAAAAGATGAATCGAGAGCTGAGGATTCAACGGATTGAAGCAAAATCAACTTACTCATCTGGACGAGGATTTTTTTATCGCAGTGATGAGAGAGAGAGAGAGTGCAGTTCGTGGCATCGAAGATGAAGCTTCAACTTCCTGGACATAAATTTTGAGGGGTTTTCATTTTATGTATTTTTATTTTTTAGAGGATATTCACTTAAAATTTATTTCTAGATCAACAGTAGATGTATGAACTTGGATGAATATAATTAATGTTGTTATCCTTTTAGGTGATTCAATACCCAAATTAATTATTATTTTTATGTGGATGTTAGATTGTATAATTGAACGATAAATTTTATAAAAATAGGATTAGATATTGGGATAAGAATACAAAAATCTATTATATTTGATCTGATCTTATAAAATTCATCATATTGTTCTATTTTGCTAAATTTTGGAAAATAAATTAATTTTTTCTTTAATAGTTTAATTTTCTAATTGGGACACTCGTTAATATACAATATAATACGTATAAATTATTTAATGCGTGTCAAATTGTATACTTTACATCTCAAAATGGTTCATTTAATATGATAGTTGTATCCAAAATTGTAAAAATGAGATACAAAAAGAAGCAATAATAGAGAAAACCCTAACACAGACGATCATCAATCATATATCGACAAACTCATAATGTACCTTGTAAGCCAACTGAATGAGATCGATCAGCAGCTTTCGATCTGTGCCGGCGGACAACGAGTTCAGGACGAACTTGTCCATGAAATTGGTCATCTCAGCGTAGCAAACGCTTTTATCAGTGACGGTAGTCATTGTGAAGCAGCAACCAGCAATAGAATTCATCGGTAGCCTCTGGAAGTCGCTTCAATAATCTTGATTCAAGATTCTTGAAAATAGAAGCTGAAAAAAAGCATGAAGTCAAGCCTGCAGCCAGTCACACCAACAATCATCAGATTTGATAGAAAATAGCTAGACGGACACTCAAAAAACTTCATCAATGCGATAGAATTACCGTTTTATAAGCAACATAAAAACTTCATCAAAAAACTTCATAAAAACTTCATAAAACTTCATCAAAAAACTTCATCAATGTCATAAAATTTATAAGCAACATAAAACCCTAACACACAATCATCAGATCATATATCGATGAAATCAAAATGTACCTTGTAAGCCAACTGAATGAGATCGATCATCAACTTTCGGTCTGTGCCGACAGACAACGAGCTCAGGATGAACTTGTCCATGAAATTGGCCATTTCAACGTAGCGAACGCCTTTCTCAGTGACGGTAGTCATTGTGAAGCAGCAACCAGCAAGGGACGTCATCGGTAGCCTCTAGAAGTCGCACCAATAATCTTGATTCAAGATTCTTGAGAATAGAAGCTGAAAAAAAGCATGAAGTCAAGTCTGCAACTAGTCACACCAACAATCATCAGATGTGATAGAAAATAGCTAGACAGACACTCAAAAAACTTCATCAATGTGATAGAATTACCGTTTTCTTAAATTTATAAACAATATAAAACCCTAACACAGACAATCATCAGATCATATATCGACAAAATCAAAATGTACCTTGTTAGCCAACTGAATGAGATCAATCAGCAGCTTTCGATCTGTGCTGGCGGACAACGAGCTCAGGATGAACTTGTCCATGAAATTGGCCATCTCAACGTAGCGAATACCTTTCTCAGTGACTGTAGCCATTGTGAAACAGCAACCAGCAAGGGAGAGAGAGAGAGCAGGGGAAATAAGTGGCCGTCTATATATATATATATATATATATATATATAGTTGGTGGTAGTGCTGTTCAAAAAATCGGGTGACCCGTGAAACCAATGCGATCCGATATGTGTCTTTTGGATTTTGTTCGTGGATTAATAGTTTGGACACAGATTGAAAAATTACGAATCTGTAACTCGCGAATCGGACACGGATTCTATTTTAAAATTCACGGATTAATCCAATCCGATCCGTGAATGATTATGCGTGAGTTTGTGTTGTGTAATTTTCATCCCCAATAGATTACCGACGGATGAGAAATTCATCGACATCTATATTATATAGGAGCATTTTTTTGAATTGTAGACAAATATTATAGACAAACAATTAATGATACAAGTTGTGACTAACATATTTTTTAAACCAATGATATATGAACATTTGTATTGATGAAGAGAGAGGGAAAAGAAGAATTAAATAAGTGAGAAAGATATGTGGGGAAAAGAGAGAATTCAAAAGGAGAAAGAAGAGGGAAGATGAAGAGTTATTTTTTATTATTTTTTTATTTCTTGTTTTTAAAATGTTATATGGTTGATATTTTTTAATTTTTTTTTCCTGTGCGGTGCACGGGTTACCCCTAGTTTTAACTATAAAACTGTTGATAGATTTTGGACAAATAGACAATCCATGAGTATTGTACTGTTTTTTAATTGCAGACGGCGCATAAAATCCATACGGCAGTCGGATTACTAACAGACATAAACATATCGATAATTTGTCGGTAATTGAATTAATCAGGTAAAAAAAATAATCGAGGTAAATTCGAGCGAAATAATCCGTTAAATGAAGTTTTTTTTTTTTTGTTGTGTTTGATTCAGTAAATTGAGATTTTCTAGTGCACTAAAAAATTAACACAACTTTTAGTGCACTAGTAAATTACCTTGAGAGCAACTTTAAGCTTCTTTATTTTTTCTTTTTTTTTTTTAGTTTTTTTTTATGAAACTATACTACCCTTTCATTACAAATCGTAATAAAAATTATCCGTACCAACGGTACAGTAAACATTGTAGGAAGCTACCATGATTGTCAATCACTAGTATGCAAGGTATGGGATCAGAGATACCATGGTGCAGGTTTGCTTAGGACTGCTGTCTATCATCTTTGGAGAAACCGAAACTGTTGCTTTCATGGAGACATGCCCAAGCGCCCATTGGAGATTGTCAAAGGTATTCAGAGGAATGTCTACGAGTTGATCTACAGTAGGTTCCCGACCTATGATGCTCATGGCCTTCTGGGTCAGGCGGGTGTTCCTTAGATCTCTTTGCTTTCTTGTTGTGGCTGTGTGGTTCTGTTTTTGTTTTTGGTGATGTAATTTTTGATGTCTAGTTCGGTGTCAACCCCTAGACTTCAGATGTTGGTTCTTGCTGTTTTGAGTTGAGCAATAAAATTTACCTTCTTCCAAAGAAAAAACGGTACAGTGAACATTCTTATAATTTTATTTATTATTATAAAAATTATTCGTGTCTGTGTCGTGCTCGTGTCATGCTGTGTATTTTATATATTTTTTAATAAAAAGAATAAAAATTACATCAAAACTAAACTCGTTTTGATCCTCATAAAAAATTATGAGTTTTGACTATAAAATTTTTATATTTGGTAGATTATACAGTGAGATTTAGAAGAAAAATAAATTATAGATTGTGTATAATATTATGTGATGTGATGTGAGAGGGAGAGAAAAAATAATAACCAATGAGAATCTTGACAACTTGATATGTCTTGCTTTGTTATATAGATTAAACGATAATATACCAGCGTTTCGTCACACTACTACAAAAATGACTTTAGGCAACAGTTAAAATATGTTGCCTCTGTTCGAAAAACCATTGCTTTAGATCTATGGCAACGGTTCTAAAACTGTTACATATGTGGGCGTTGCCTTTGCTATAGGCGACGGTTTTGTCGGTGGTATAGCAACGGGAAAAAACCGTTGTCATTGGCGCCCAAAGGCAACGGTTTTTTGCCCACTAGGAGGTTGATTGGTTGCATACCATAGGCGACGGTTTTCATACGTAAAGCGACGGTTTTTTTAATTACTAAGACAACGATTTTACTGTTAAAGACAACGGTTTAACATCTAAAGGCAACGGTATTTGTTAGGTCAAAGGCAACGATATTCATAAGTAAAGCAACAATTTTTATATTTACTAAGACAACGATTATGTAACTAAAGGCAACGGTTTGATATCTAAAGACAACAATTTTTATTAGTTCAAAGGCAACAATTTATTTAACAAAGACAACATTTTTTTTTATATATACGATATGATAGTTTTCATGTCTAAAACTGATACTTTTTAAACCTGAAATGATATTAAACCAACTAAAAAAGTAAAAATAAACTGCTATATTATTTCATAAAAACAAGGCCAATATATCATACCGTAATACAAAATCATAGCCAACACTAAGTAATTAACAAAGTTGCTGACTAAGTAATTAACAAAGTCGTTGCTGACTTCAAGCGGAAAATTACTACATAAATTGTTTCAATACATCCATCCGTCCACTATCAATTAACCAAGTTTTGTCTAAAATTACAAAACCAAAAACAATAAACAAACTGTGGTTGGGAATAATCCTTTGTCAATGAAGTTCATCAATATCAACGTCCTCATCATCTTCATCCTCGTCATCTTCCTCCTCGTCATCTTCGTCCTCGTCATCTTCGTCCTCGTCATCCTGAACAATTTAAAAAACAAGCCAATCACAGGAATATTTACGTACTGTGTCACACAGATTGTATGACTCACCATATCTCTACCTAATACATATATTTAGCTTCTAATGCCTGGCTAGTAGCCTACTCACAGGAATTAACGCATAAGATATCTCATATGTATATATATATATATAAGCTATGGGCACGATGTCTCCAGAGTAGAAGAGGTGACGAACCTAATAACTAGAAAAACCTAAACCCAATTAGCTA
>JAOWBR010055396.1:0-15435 GCA_028571145.1 Dionaea muscipula
TTTATTCCATTTTCTCTTGTGTGATTGATTGCTTTGTTTTATTTCATTGTTGTTTGAGCTCGAAAAGATCTTTTCCGCCGGTAATCAAGTTGAATTACCGTGATCGATTTCTCATCATTTCCAAACAACAAACTTTCCAAAATCACGTCTAAACAGGCGTCTGTATGGTGCCCGTCGAGTGCCTGTAGTGGCGGAGGTAATAAGAGGGGAAGGGGGCAATTGCCATCCCCCATTTTTGAAAAAAAATTATCATATATATAATACATAGATAAAGAAATATGTTAATTGTGAAGTTCTAACGAATCCTGCTCCACGAAAAGTGGTGATATAATCGACATATCATTTTTTATAAGTTTTATCTTTTGACTTGGGCTATTACACGGTGTGTGGTGTATTTTTTCATATATAACAAGAATAATTTCATTTAAAAATAGTATTTTTATTATAAATTTATGATACCCAAATATACATGCTCTCTTAAAATATCAAATATGAGAAGAAAGTAATGTGCATATTATTAATCAACTACAATTCTACAAGAACATATATACAGCATAGTGTCCTAAAATAAAGGTTCTGAAGTGGTAAAGAGGCTTGAAAACGAAGCGCATGAGCCACATTGAGAAGGTGTCGGTGTTTTCGTTCAACTATCCCGTTCTGTTGAGGAGTAAAAACACAAGTATGTTGGAGATCAATACCAACGGAGTCCAAGAATCCACGAAGAGATAGAAACTCCCCCCCATTGTCGGCCCGTAAAGTTTTGATATTTGTATGAAATTGTGTTTTCACCCATTGAAAAAATGATTTGAGTATTTCCTGTGTGTCAGACTTGAATTTCATGAGATGAGTCCACGTGTAACGAGTGAAATCGTCCACTATGGTTAAGAAATATCGGGTTCCGATTCGAGTGGGGTGTTGGTGTGGTCCCCAGATATCGCAGTGGATTAATTCAAAAGGAGCCATAGTTTGTATACTACTGGATGAAAAGGGCAACCGTGTTTGCTTGGCAATGGGACAAATATCGCATACATGCTTAGAATAAGATATTATTTCGGGAACATTTTGAGAAAGAAATTTTAAAGGAGCAGAAGAAGGGTGCCCGAGACGTTGATGCCAGACATTGGCTAAGTGGGTAAGATGAGCGGTAAAAGAAATGGTTTGTCTTGGATCGAGATAATATAGCCCATTAATGGTCTTGCTCTAACCAATCATCTTCTTCGTACCTATGTCCTACACAACATAACAAGTGGGAAAGAAGGTTTTCCAAACAATTGAGAGCTTTAGTTAATGTGCTAACTGATATAAGATTGACATGAAAATTGGGCACATGGAGCACCCCGGTTAATTTGATATGGGCAGACAATTGAGTTGTTCCCACTGCTTCAATTTGAGTTTGTTCCCCATTGGGCAGACTTATAAATTGGGCTTGCTTAGTGTGTTTGGATTGGGCCAGGGGCATGTTTGTCATATGGTCTGAAGCTCCACTATCAATGATCCATCCATGAATAAGGGGTGAGGAAGTGACAAGGGTTTTTGGTGTGATACCTGCGGTGGCATTGACCGAGGCTACCTGTTCATTGCGTTGTGCCCGGAGCAACGTCATGATCTGCTGGTAATCTTCGGGAGTGAAAAGCTGATTGGATGCGGCAAGATCTCGAACAACATTTGGGTCCTCAGATTTAGGAGTTGGCATCTCCACATTGTGAATTGCAGCTGCCCCCTTTCTCCGATTTCGAGGCTTAACATTCCGACCATGCCATTTATGTCCTTCCGAGAAGCCAATGAGAAAATAGCAGTGATCCGCCTCATGCCCTTGACCATCACAGTGGCTGCATCTCAACATTGATCGATTGCTTGATCCATTGTTTCCAGCAGCAGTTCCTGCTTTATGTGTCCCTGTCCTGAATGCCGCCATGGCATGTGCAACGGGCTCGCAACGACGGGTAACATCCAGTTGTCGTTCGTGCTGAAGTACGAGCCCATGAACTCGTCGTGTATCCGGCAGGGGTGTCATCATGAGAAATGAGCCACGGATAGTTGAGTAAGCTTCATTTAATCCCATGAGAAATTGCATGACTTTTTCTTTCTCTTCCCTTTCTGCGTGTTTCCCTGAACCTTCACATGCACAAGTGATTGGCTCATAGTATGAAGCTAGTTCATCCTAAAGGATTCGCAGTTTGGTAAAATATTCAGAAACAGAGAGTTGTCCTTGGCGAAGTTCTGTGATTTCTTGGCGGAGCTCATATATTCTGGAGTCATTTCCAAGAAAAAAGCGATCCTCCAGATCCTTTCACGCAGCTGAATCGGTGGTGCAATAAAGTATACTTTAAGCAATGCTTGGATGCACGGATTGCCATATCCAGGATAAGACCATGTCATTGCATCTTTGCCACATGGCCAACTTTGCATCTGTTCCCGTTGACTGTTTAATCGTTCCATCAATGAAGCCTGTTTTATTTTTAGCACTGAGTGCTATCTTCATGGATCGGCTCCACTGGCCATAGTTGAGTCCATCAAGGGGTTGTGATACGAGCACGAGACTATGTGAGTCTGAGTGGTGTAGAGTTAAGAGGGTCCGATGGATCCGGAATGCCCTCGATTGATTTGCCAGTGGTTGTGGAAGATGATGTGTCGGTGGTCATGTTTGAATTAGGGTTGGTATGAGCCTGGATGCTCTGATACCATGAGAAGAAAGTAATGTGTATATTATTGATCGACTACAATTCTACAAGGTCATATATACAGCATAGGGTCTTAAAATACAGGTTCTGAAATAAGGCAAGTAAAGCAATGACCTATTTACAGCAACTGAATAATAGTTCTATGGAAATAACATGATCTAACTATGGAAACATGACATGATTCGTAACATGAACTTCGAACTTAACGAAGATAAGGTTGGAGAACGACTCGATAGACTCGACAAACACTATATCGAGTTCGAGCTCGGATTCCAATACAATTTTTTATTTATTTTTACTTTTTATAATATTTAGATAAAATTTTAGATACTTAAATAATACTATTTAATTATATAAAATTATAAAAAAAAAAAAATTAAAAACCTGTTAGTTCGTTCAGCTTGTTAGACTAGCGAGGTTTTTTTTTATCGAACTCGAACTTTTAGATGCTCAAACTTTTTTTCAAGCCGAATCACGAACAGAGCTCGAACTGTATCGCATCTACACCCCTAGTTATAAGGCAGGATGACACTTTATTAAAAAACTACAAAAGCAAGAGATAAAGAGAATCACATATAGTGTGTTTTGTGTTGGTGGTGTTTTAGCTTTTGCATCTCGGAATGCCCCTTTTCAACCATCTCACAAATCTTGCCAACTATCAAACACCACATTTTGACCATATTTTGACTACTCCACGCCCAAGTCGTTCTCATAACACTACACCCAACACACAATCACAAGATGCCCTAATACAGGACGTTTCCTTCTCAGTACATCGACCAATCCTCTCAATCACCTACTAACTCTTATTTATTTGCTAAATGTCGAAACTTTGCGCATTCTCTTTTAAAACGACTCCATTTCCTTCTCATCATTAGCTCTGCCCTAATATCCCGTAAATAAAAATATGAATACAAAACCAAGAAACTGAAAAGCTATGAACCGAAAAGAGCTTGGTCAATTAGTTGAAACCTCATGGAGAAATTCCTGTGTTTGACCTTCAGCAGATAACAGGGTAAATGCAGCTGCTTTTCCCATTTTCCACAGGAAAAGTTTCTAAATAGCTGCTAAGAAAACCAAGAACGAGACCAACTATTGCCTTGAACATTAATAATCAGTTTCAGAAGTTCTCAAGGATGACGAAGAAGCCGGACATCTCTACTTTCTCAATACAAAAAAATACAAATCTCTACCTTTCCCTTTTATATCTCTTTTGACAAAAATCATCTCTCATATAATCATATTTCGCTACACATCTGATCAAATATAATGTACATGGACCGCCACAAGCCGAGCCAAACACGAAAAGGACCACTACTACATTGCACTTATCTGAGGCCAACCCAGCTGAGGTGAATCTGATGGCCTATGAGCCATATCATCATCATCATCATCATCATCATATAGGACTTCAGAACCAACAAAAAAAAGAGAGAGAAAGAGAAAAGATCAAGGTCACGATGAACCAAACCTTCTCAAATTCAAAGTGTGTTGTTCATCGCATATCTCATTCTGAAAAGCTCTGCTGACTTTTGAACCATCACAAATTACGCGGGAAATTGTTGATTTGGCCTTCTTCCAAAGTGTCTTTTCCATTTACCTTGTATGATATTCGTATGCGCATAATGAGGGATTTCTGAAAGGAGATTATGTGTCACACATACAACAACAACAACAACAACAACAACAACAATAAAAAGAGAGAACTTTCATGATAAGGATAAATCGATTCCTCAAGCTGTAATTTGAACACAGTTTCATAAAGAGAAATCACAGTAGCACGCTGAATAACCACGAGACTCGTTCATATTGAAAAACAAGCGTAAGGAAAATCAATATCAGGTATTAGGGCTTAGGGTCAGAGGGCTTAAGGTTCGGTGTTTTCTTTAGTACAACCACCCCGAAAGTGAGGTCGCACCATTCAACCTCCCATTTCAAACATCGATCATAATTATTCACTGAAATTTTAAGTAGTTCAAGAGTAATTAATGTGAAAGATGAGGGGTTGTTTGGTTTATTTGTCTTTTTGTTTTCAGTTTTAAGTTTTTAGTTTTTAGTAAAAAAAGAAAACAGAAAACGTGTTTGATTTGTAATTTATAATTTATAATTTATAATTTATAATTTATAAGGCCTTGAACATTTTTCGTGTTTTAGGTGTTTTGAGAATTTCTGCCGAAAACACAAAAAACAGTTTTTTCTGCATTTTGAAGATTTTGAATTAAAAATTGTTTTCTGTTTTAAGACAACAAAAAATTCAAATCAGACACGTTTTCTGTTTTCTGCAAAACAGAATACACAGAAAATAGAAAACAGTGCAAACCAAACGTAGCCTGAGTATTTCGTGGGTTTTACTGAACAATGACCCACAAGTAAAAAAATTTCCAGTAACTGACATTATATCGAAATTATAAAGACCATTTTTTATTTTTTATTTTTTTGTCAGAAATCAGTCAATTGCGCATTATGGATCGAAGACAATGAAGAGACAATTCTAAACCTCTCATAAACTTTTTCCTTCTTTTTTTCAAAGACTTACACTTGGACCGATGAATCGTGGAGACATACCTTTCCATGCTGGTTGTTAGTGACTCTCAAATATTGCGTAATGGAGCCACCGCCACTTGCAGGAAGAGTATTGCCACTGGCTGGATCCAAGTGCAGTTGAAGGAACTGAGGAGCAGCAAAAACGCATCACAATATTGTAGAGTACGGCAATAAGCTCGTGAATTGACTAGTTCGAAATATATCAAAGACTAACATTTAGGGGATTGAATCCACTGAACAGAAGTAAGATGGATCTAAGCATGTTGAGATGCATCAGGTAGAACAACAAAAAGAACCAAGTCCAGCCAAGTTGAGCCGTCTCTTGCAGCAGAGACCAAAGATTGTAGTAAACTCTCACCAACTAATCGATTCTAAATGGGCTTGCTTCTTGGTGGTTTGTATTTAAAGGTAATGAGCAGCAAAGAATGGAAAATTGTATGAATTTAAAGGTGATGAGCAGCAAAGAACAGAAAATTGTATGAATTTCCAAGGATACTGATAGCATTTATTTTATTAACGAATCATCTCCACTAAAATGTCAACCTTAAGGTAAAAAATAAGTCCAGAAAATATATTTATATCATAACACGTCCTCTCACACGAATGCCCTTTGAGATTGAAGCATGGACTACGCACCGCCTGGGAAATATGATTATATCTTAAGATTCTTAACATATTTTATGAAAAGGAGAGCAGATAGAAAAAGAAAAAAAGAGGGATTACTTTCTGCAACGTTTACCTTGGGAACTGCAGCCTGGAATACAAAATCGACGTAGATGCTCTGTGATAAATTAGTAAAAGTAGCTTTAATAGACGTCGTTTGTGGACTCCCAGAAGTCTTTGAAAAATCAAATGTAAGCTTTAGGGAGCTGCTCTCAAATGCAACAATAGATGGGAATTGCAGACCATTATTTTCTGCATTAAAGAGTATATATCAGCATTTTGAATCAAATAGAGATCTGAAACACATCAGAAAAAGAACACAATATACCAGGCATTGGTGGAGTAGCATCCAAGCCATCTAGTAAATCAAGCATAGGCACAGCAGCTCCACCAGGAGTAGATACTCGTGTCAAACCAGAAGTAAGTGGTGTTACTCTTTCCGGTGCTGCGGCTGGAGTTATAGTCCCTTGACCCAGCGATAGAATGTCAGCAGTCGGTGAGGAATTGGAAGCAGGAGGGTCACCAATTGAAAGAAGATTCAATAGGACATCTGTGGCCGACTTTTGATTCTGACTACCTGAAAATGACAAGGGCATGACATTCAACTGGGTGTCAAGGAACCAACTCTACCAAAAGGCCAACCTTGTGATAGAAGACATATGAATTATATTTATCTTAATACGCCCTCTCACGCGAATGTCTCTTTTGGGCTTGAAGCTTGGACTGTGCACTGACCCACCTCATACCAAGTGCTAAACAAATGGGGGTTACGCTCGCAGAATTCGAACTCGTGACCTTTGATTACGTCTACTTTGATACCATGTCAAGGAACCAACCCTACCAAAAGGTCAATCTTGTGATAGAAGCTCCATGAATTATATTCATCTCAACACTGGGTTGCATAATCGGTCGATAGCTAAACTTGAAATGGTGTAATATATCCTACATTTATTAAAAAAAAAAAAACCAAAATCCAGCTCCGTCCAAAAGCCTCCTTAAGCAATGAAAAGGGAAATATAATAACTAGCAGCGGTATACACTATACAATTGCATGAAGTTCATAGTTGTTTTTCAGTGAATGGGGTAAAAGTAAAACCTCTTGAAATGATGAACTGTCTAAATTTGATATTTCTCTCCGGGTTATTTCCTTCGTTCTCCATAAAAGAAGTAAAAGTTCTATCAACAGAACTTTCAGCAGACATATCTGGTATTTAATATTGTATTCAGCGATCCAAAACTAACCTGACTGTGATGGCACTGGTGATAAATCAACACCAAGAAGGTCATGAAGAAAGTCGGCTCCGGAAGAGCTAGGTGCAGGGGCATCATCTGAACCAAGATCAAGTAAATCGACTAGGGGAGCAGCTGCAGGTTTGGCGACTCCATTTGGAAGATTAACTGTTGGCCCATTGGAGCTTGAAACTGTCTGCTGTAAAGAGCCAGCCCTCCTTCCACTGTAGGCTGCTTCATCCAAAACCGGCATCCTTTCAAGCAGTGTGGATCTGCACATTTAGTTCGAAGCCTTGAACAATTACAGCAGCAAGTAAACAGTAGAAACTATGACATAAGAAATAAATAAGAGCTCCCAACAAATACAAACATCGGAAGCATGAGGCTGGCACATTCAACACAAACCTTATATTCTGGTGCTTCTCTATAATTGAGTTGAACTCTATGGACCTTTGTTGCAACTCAAGCAAAAGGCTTCCCTTGCATTGTGCAATTATTTCCTTTATCCTTCTACAAATCACATTTGAAGAGAAGAAATGGATTAAATTGCTGAAACTTTCAACAAGGTGGAGCTTTTGGAAAATAAGGTGCTCCATAAATGAAAACAGTGGATAAGCAAAACGCTATGACTAAAGAGAGTAATATATATTGAACAAATACGAAAGGAAAGATCGATTCTTTAGGATCCTTATTATTGCAAAATCAAGAACACTAAAGAAAGAAATCATTCATCAAGGAAAACCATGCTAACATACTTTCCACGCTTGACATGTAAAAAAAAAAAAAAAAAGGATAACAACAATTTTTTCTCAAAATAAATTTTCCCAATTATATTCCCATCAAGTGGGAAAATGTTGTGATTGATTGATTGATATTCCCATCAAGACAGTTCAACCACCATTTCGAGTATCTGATTTAGAACGCATGTGACAGTAGACAATTAGAATCCAGAGGCATTCCTATCAGGTCTTTAGCATGCAGTGTATGGGGACCATTGGGTGAATAGAGGGTTATGTATAGCTGCTTTTAGAAACGGGTACTACATAAGCTTGACCAATGCCACAAATTCAGCTGAAGCTCAATAACAAGAGATCTAGAACAATTCTTTTACAATTGAGAGTCACTAACATAAGAAAAATGCAGCATCATGTAAGCTGCAATGTAAGATACACAATACACCTGAAATTTTAGACATACAATTGACGGAAGGATTGCGAAATTGCCAGTAGGAAAGACGATACCCCTACATCAAAGAAACAAGACCTTTCATATCTTTAACTACATTGACCTATGCTAAATGAATGCGAGTATACTTTCTAGGTATTCTGCCCAACTACGTGTAAAGAGTGGTCATAGTTCCTCCTTTTTTCCTTATTTAACTACTTTGATAATGTTTATAGGTATCCAAGGTTTTACTGTTCCTGGCCAAGTTAAGCAGAAAGCGTAATCGTCAGTTGCTCAACACTCAGACATGGATGAAGCACTTGGATTCTAAAGGTCAACACAAAACCAAAGGGGGAAAAAGCTTCTGGAAAACAGCAGGCTGATGCCTAGACATTGGAAACAGACTTGATGCTCTGCCCGAGTTGGAGTAACATGAGGCATCATTTTGTATTAAAAGGTTGCAGATGAAAATTTTAATTAACTCACATAGCAACTAAAAAGAAAGTCCTAAAATGGGTTTCCAATTCCATTCTCTGTGCCAATAAGTTACAGATCTTCTAGAAGGAGAGGGGGATTTCACAAGATGGCATGCTTACTGTGAACAAGCAGGGAACCGTGAAGAAAGCTTCAACAGAGCAATCAAACACATAGCACGGGTGGTAAGATCAGAATTATGGTGCTTGATAGCACTCTCAACTATATCCACTGCATCAGATTCTGTTACCTGCACAAGGAGTTCCCAAGAATATTATACCTTTCATTAAGATAAATATAATTCATGGGTCTTCTACTACAAGGTTGACCTTTTGATAGAGTTGATTTTTTAATATGTTATCAAAGCGAGCATGACCAAAGGTTACGAGTTCGAATCCTGCGAACACGACCCCCATTTGTTTAGCACTTAATATGAGGTGAGTTGATGCATAGTCCACATTTCAAACCTAAAAGAGACATTCGCGTAAGGGGACGTATTAAGATAAACATAATTCATAAACCTTTTACCACAAGGTTGACCTTTTAATAGAGTTGTTTTCTTAACACCTTTGAAAGCAGGTATCATGAACTATTCACATGAGTGTTTTTATGCTAAACCTGTAATACTGTAAATAAGAACCATGGATAATTCCAGAAAGTTGAGGCACAAAAAAATTCAACAGTGTTTAGACAAAAGCTCATATTAGATTTGGGGTAGCAAGGGAAGGAGAAAGAACAAAGCTAGTGGTTTGTACAACAACAACTAAAGTCTTTTTCCCACAAAGTGGGATCGATTACAGGATATGTATGTTGCCAAAACCAGTGGTTTTTCAGAGATTTTAAAAAAGAACACCTATCAACAAAGTAGTAGACAGCTAAGTTATTATACAGACTTTCAAAAACCAACATAGTTAGCCACAAAAATTACGAAGCAAGAATCCAGAGGTCCAACACAGTTGACAACAACCGATAACTGGCAAAGAAGAGACAGCAAAAGAAAAAAGAAAAAAAAGGTCAACCTCATGAGTTACGAAGCAATTGATGATTTGTATGTTTAAACTGCAAGAAAGATAACAGCACAAGCAGATACAGATCTACAACTAGATGAAATCATAAGCCTGCCTGATACTTATAAGCTTTTCATATTTCTAGCCAGAGGTAACGTGTATCCACAATACAAAAAACTGGTGAAGTATCCACCATAACTCTATTTCCTGCCGATTTTTCACTGATTAAAAGGGAGAAAGCAGGAAAGAAGTATCCACCATAACACTATTTCTGGCCCCATTTATCATGGTCAAACCCTGATTTCAATAGCAGCTTAAGACTACTCTGTCGGCATATATTTTCATCCCGACAGCCAATAACATTATTGCATTGGCTAAATATCATACCTGAGTGCATTTCAGTGAATTATATTTAGAGAAAAACAAATGAACAGAAAACAGATCAATAATTTGAGAATTGAGAGCTTGAAATAAAGATGAACTCACAGTTATTGGGTCCTCAAAGTCAAACACCCCAACATTATTGACCAGCATGTCACTGTATTCTCCAATACACCACACAGCTACTTTGACAAGAGTTTCCTGGCAGAACATATGCATTAAAAAGGGAGGATCTAGTAATTATGTACTTCAACTGATTTTTAACCTTGGATAAACATGCAACTCAACCGATTTATTTTAACATTTGACGAAATATGAACTAAAAGGAAATACTACCTGATCTGTTGATGCTTGAACTGCTCTATACAAGGACCTGACTGCATATCCATGCAGTTCAGAAGCATTGGTTATAACCACTATAAGAGCGTGCCATACTTCATCCTTGATGAAATTTCCAGCCTACTAAGCAACGCATAAAGATCAGCACTTGAGGAGACATCTGATATAGTCTTATACAGAGAAGATATGACTATATCAGCACTGAAGACAAAATGTCCCATGCATGCAACAAAACTCAAGGTTCCCTTATCAAATGTTTTCAGCCCTCATAGATATGTAATGAAACTCGTGTGATGCATGTACAATTTAGGCATACCTCAGAAAGCACCCTTATCATTTGATCAATGTACCAGATCTTCTCTGGAGAAAACCTATTGCATTAGATAAAACTGTTAATAACACAACAGTATAAGATGCACAGTACAATGTGCACAGCAATTGAAGCTGGATAGACCAGCATGAGGAAACTAAAGAAGGAGGTGGTATTCAGCAAGTGACACGATCCCAGTTACGTATGTGCCAGAAGACTGTTCATCATATAAACCAGGAGATTCAATTCTGCTTCCTTAATGTCCTAATTCTCAAGACATAAAAGATGCTCTTGATCCTATTCTAAAACAACTCCGCTTGATGTGTCTATAGTCTACTGTTTTAGAATCCCTTAAACTGCATATTCGAAGCAATATAACCATGAACAAATGGAAGAGCAGAAAAGATATCTACAAGCATAATCTGGTTCCCATGCTAGCATGTAATCAGAGAAGATAATGATTCATTTGAAAAAACATTCAGATGGGCAGACAGCTATCTACTGCAGCACAGAGCAAAAGATGTGAGGAAGGCAAAGGACAAACATGAAAACAGCTCATAACAAATCCTGTTTAGTGGGAGTCTTCATTGCTTAGCACCTTATGCACATACATGGTAATTACAATCACGAAAACAACCTGGCACTTCCCCAAAAAAGGTGCACAACAAGAACAAGTGCAAAATTTAATGAACACTGACAAGAGGATGCAGAAACTATGAACGTACTTCTCAACAATCGAACAAATTTTCACCATTAAATCTCCCTTGAAGTCATGATCAGTCACTTCCAGATAGTCAATGAGCTCTATTGTCAAAGGTTTGACATTGCTCTCGTTCACTAGAAGATAAACAAGTTCAAGGGCTCTTTTTCTGATCGAAGCATCTGTATCCTGAAGAGAGAATGAGATCAGAAGCTTCCTAATGAGAACATATAAGTTTTCTAACAATAGCAAAGTGCATGAATATCCAATGAAAATTGGAATAAAAGCAAGACACAGCATCTGATTTGCATTAGGATGATGTGTAGCACAAATATTGGCAACAACGACAGAAAATCACAATATTTGAAGTCTCTATCTTGAAGCTTAGGATGAAACAAAGTAACAGTTCACGGTAGCCATCCTCCCTAAAGATAAAAGGACTAGTTACAATGGATGACCATGAGATCACCGATGAATTTCTTGTGGAGGACTCATGAAATGGAAGAATACTTAGGTCTATCAAGTGCCAACATGTGGCCTCACCTGCCAAAAGTCACCCATATTCTGGACACAAAGGTAAAACATTGAACTTGGCATCTGCCAATTGTCGCATTTCAAAATTCCTTAAGATTGTGGAACAAGCTGACTTATACGAGTGACATAATCAATTATATGCAGTTGGTCAGACATTTAATGGTTTCTCATATTCCTCCATAGCATATTCAGAGATGTGTAGCTTTCTTTTCGGTTTACCCTTTTCCTGATCATTCGTTGATCGCCTCAGTGACATTCTTCGATATCCATACAAAAGGTAGGAAGAAGAGCACTATCAAATGGATACCATCAGTTTAAACTGGACATTAATTGCAACTACTTCAAAGACAAATAATGTTAAACTTTGCATGCCCACAATAGGTCAATTGGAGAATCCTGGTAAGGTAATCTTAATAAAGGCATTTGACGGTTTTTCTGTTCCCTGTATTCAGCATAAAACAGCATAAACATCAACTAACACAATCTGGAAGTCCGGATAAAGGCTCAATAATTGAAGTCATTCTAGTCTGGCTCCCAATCTGAGCAAAATTCTACCCAAACTCACATCAGTTGCTGACGACCGGTTTCTACTTTCTACCACTACTGTCCAGTTGCCAATTATGGCATTTGAATTCCACTCTCTTGCCAGAGTTCTTAAACACATCACAAGCCTAGAACCATCATACTATTCATTTTTGCTAGTTTGAGCTTCCTAAGAATAAGATGACCTGACACATCTTTTAGAGTTAACCTTGACAACATTACTATTGTCACTTTGTGTACACCTTTTCATCATCTCACGATGTTTAACGGAAAAAAAAAATCAGGAATGAACAACTCGAGAAAAAATAGAACCTTGACACATTCCAGGATTGTAGCCCGGTGCCTCTGCACTGCTTGAGTGTCCACTGTGATTGCCTTCATCAACATATTTAATGCAACATATCTGGTAGAATAAGTATGCACCATCATTAGAAGTTATAAATCAGTAAAAAGATGACAAGGGGGAAGAGGGGAGGACTATAACAAAAAAACAACAAACACGTTTTTTTTCCACTAGATGAGGTCGGCTACACGTATCTAAAGGATACATGCATCCAAGATCCGACAAAAATAGTACGCTGGCCGTCGGATACCTAACACGCATTGTCCGATCCTATTCCGCAGAATAGGTTTTGGGCTAAAAAAAGTAATATAATGCCATGTAAAATGAATACAGCAATACAACAAAATGTGTAATGGGTTAATGATCAAGGCAGCTAAATGATCCATACCTGATGTTGTTATCCCTGTTAGATAAGAATCTTCCTAGAATATTAATGGCAAGCACACGCAAGCCACTATTATCGTCAATGCTCATGATTGTTTCAACACATTCGTAGAGAATAGCATTCCCAGCATTTTTATTGGTCTCAGTTTTTGTTGCCACCTAAAAACAGAGCAGATTGTCAAGAAGCCAGATCTGCAGAATTTGCAACATCCACTCGATAGACATACTAGTAATGATTTTCGTGTCAAATTAAACCGACGTGATTGAAATTTACCATTTTGCATAGCTGATAAATTATGTGAGAATCATACTTAAACATCGTATTTTCAACTTTTTTATTTTAACACCTCGAGTTCAAGACTATTTTCATTCCAACACATTTTGACCGAGACACCATTAGCCATTG
Organism: Dionaea muscipula; assembly: GCA_028571145.1. Classification (NCBI taxonomy): domain Eukaryota; kingdom Viridiplantae; phylum Streptophyta; class Magnoliopsida; order Caryophyllales; family Droseraceae; genus Dionaea; species Dionaea muscipula. The sequence goes on from JAOWBR010055396.1 coordinate 13,704, forward strand.
GCTTTCTGGTTACCATACTGAGCAAACTTGAATAAACATTTTATCATTGAACTGAAAATCATGGCTCGATAATTAGCATCAAAATTTATGGAAAAAGAAACAAAACAAAAAGAATGAAATTTTAGAAAAATAAAAAAAATAAGTGTCGGGTCATTTTTGCCAGCAAAGTGTTTGAGCATCTTTGTATTGACTCGGCACTTCCCAATTGTAGAATAAGTGAAGGAAAATTCTCATTAACACAAGATTACTCAAAATGATACATATATATAGCATAGAGGCAGGATACCCAAAATGTCCTTAGCTAAAAATACTCTATACTAACAACACTCTCCCTCAAGTTGGAGCATAGATATTGATCATGCCCAACTTGTTACATATATAGCTAACCCGATTTCCTGAAAGTGACTTAGTAAGAACATCCCCGAGTTGTTCATTAGTCTTCACATGCTTCAACTCAATGTCTCCAGCTTGCAGCTTCTCTCTCACAAAATGGCAATCCACCTCGATGTGTTTAGTCCGCTCATGAAAGACTGGATTGGATGCAATATGAATAGCAGCTAGATTATCACACCATATCTGAGTAGGCCGGGGGGCTGAATATCCCAGCTCATCAAGTAATTGCCGAAGAAAGGTGACATCACTAGTCAAATGTGCAAGTGCACGATACTCTGACTCGACACTAGATCGGGCAACAACTGACTGTTTCTTACTCTTCCATGAGATTAAATTTCCACCCATAAAAACACAATAACCAGAAGTAGATCTTCGGTCAAACGGAAAGCCTGCCCAATCTGCATCTGAAAACCCCTCTATACGGCAATGTCCATGATCGCTGTACAACAAGCCACGACCGGGGTGTCCCTTAATATATTCAAGGATATGCAGTGCTGCTTCCCAATGGGGAGTGCGATGGTCAGACATAAACTGACTCACAACGCTCACAGAGAAAGTAATATCAGAACGGGTAATGGCGAGGTAATTCAGCCTCCCCACCAACCGTCTATATCTCTCTGGGTTATCCAATACTGCACCTTCTTCAGGCGCAAGCTTCACTCCAGGAAGCATAGGAGTGTCACTGGGTTTTGCACCCATCATGTCTATGTCTCTGAGCAGATCAAGTGCATACTTACGCTGGGATAAAAAGATACCACGCTTGCAGCTAGCCACTTCAACTTTCAGAAAATACTTCAACGGTCCAAGATCCTTTGTTTAAATCTGACTCTGAAGGAATAGCTTCAGGGAAGTAATCCCTATACTATTATTCCTCGTAACAATGATATCATCCACATAAACAACTAAGAAGATAGTGCCAGCACTAGAATGTGTATATAAGACTGAGTAATCCTTTGCCGATCTTTGCATGCCAAACTCTAAGACCGCAGAGCTGAATCTCCCAAACCAAGCTCGAGGAGATTGCTTCAAGCCATATGAAGACTTCTTTAACCAGCAAACATGTCCAGACTCCCCCTGAGCAACAAACCCGGGAGGTTGTTCTAAATAGACCTCCTCCTGTAGATCACCATGGAGGAAGGCATTCATGATGTCCAGCTGATGCAACGGCCAGGAGCAAGATGCGGCCAATGAAATAAGCAGCCTAACAGATACCATCTTGGCAACCGGAGAAAAAGTGTCAGTATAGTCAGTACCGTACACCTGTGCATACCCTTTGGCCACCAGATGGGCCTTAAGACGGGCCACAGAGCCATCAGGATGGACCTTGACCACATACAGC
>JAOWBR010055507.1:0-36455 GCA_028571145.1 Dionaea muscipula
CCCTCTACCTCCTTCCTTTTTCTCCTCTGGAAACTGTTCCGAATGTTGGATAACTGGAATTAGGGTTCATGGGTTGATTTTTTATATTTATTTTCTACTTTGTGAATTTCAAGCACCCATTCATGATCATTGCTGCAATTAATCTTTCCTTCTTCACTTATTTCTATCTCATTAAGTTACATTAGAAATCTTGGTCTTTTGTCGGTCATAAGCTTGGAGATACTTCTCTGAGCAAGAGTTTCCAATTTGTGGGGTATAGGGATTAGGGTCCCCATTGTTCTGTTGTGTGTGTGTGATTTATGCAATTAGATTCAGGTTATTATAGTCATTAGCAGCCTTGGTTTTCCATTATCACCATAACCAATCCAATTGCTATCTGTTTCAATTCTTTGTTTCTCTTCTCATTCACAAATGACTTACTTAAAAATGGGGTTCAGCGGTGCGCAAGTGCTTCCCAGCTAATGCGGTAGAGGGAGGATGTGTGCATATATGCGCAATCTTATATTTGCTTTCCTTGTCTCGAACTCTTGACCAACAGTCCTAGAGCAACTTACTGTTGCGCCAAAACATGCCTTCCACAAATGATCTAATGAAACATATTTCTTGCCTTCTTGGGTTAGCTTTACATTCAAAGGAAGCCATTCTTTGGATTGCTATGTGTCAAATCTAATCGTTACACAATTAGATATGCCATTGTAATGAAATATTGAAATTCTATTTAATATGCTGCAATCATACTATTCTTGCATTGAATTGAATCTCCATTTAGTTTACGTGGTTATATTAGTACAAACCAGGGATGTATTAAATCCAAAGGGGAATAGAAAGTAACACCAGATAAGATTATAGTTGATGATCATTTGCTTTCTAAGGAGGAAAGAAATGTAGGTACTTTGTCGCCATTTTAGATTTGGTGCTTGTAGTATTATCTATCTCGTGATTTCTATACTGCAACTTCTAAAACAATCACTTGGTAAAAACTAAGAAAAAAATAGTGAGAGTTTGGAAATCTATTTGATCTTTATGGGATGCTATGCTTAACTTGTATGTCCTTTGAGACTGCTAGTATGGAAATTTTTAGAAGATACAGAGGATGGTTTTGGTGATGTTGGAATAGGACGGAGCAGGTAGTGTATATATGTACAAGGCTGACAAGTCTACTGATTAATTGGTGGACTTGGTTGTGGATGTTGGTGTTTGACATTTTTTAGCGGAAGTGCTTCAGTTGCATAAGGTTTTGGATTATATTTGTTGTGATAAATGAGACTAGAGTCTCTCAATCTCTATCATCTGAAGATGAGTCGGAGCACAAATGATAGAGAGGAAACTTAGTACTTGTAGATAATGTGATGTGCATGCCAGTATTTAAGATCGAGAAATAAGTAGAGTACTAGCAGGCAACAATATTGCATTGTTACCATGGTTAAGAAATTGGAGAAGTTGATAAAATATGCCAAGGGCGGGTTGGTTAACATGTAGAATTATGTGCTTCGAGCACAACCTCTCTTAAATTGAAATCCAAATTAACCTCCAACAATCGAGCAGCATTGTCTCATGGGGTATTTTGTTGTGTGATTAAAAGCAACTCCAAGTAGTCAAGTTAGAGCGGATGGAAATGTTTATATTGTAAGCATCGTAACATTGAGAGCTTAAATGAGTAGTGAGCAACATTGCTCTATACTGTAATATGCAACTGTAGACAAATAGGCTTGGGGAGGGTCTAGATGATTGGGACATTGAAAAAGTAGGATGGGCCAAATAATTTAACACACAAGCAAGATGGAAGCTAGGTCTGGAGAATTGATAAGATGATTTGAGAGAATTGTAGAGTCGCCTTTCCTTGGGGATAGCATATGTGCTTAGTTGAGTGCCATCGGCTGATGCCAATTGATATGGATATCTTAAGCAGGTTTTTTTCACTGCCTCCACTCTTATGCAGCAAGACAGTGAATAGGCTGATTTCATAACCATGCTTGCTTAGATATGACACGCAGTTTTGATTCTTTGGTAATGATGACACAAAGAGACTTAGCGGTTTGCTTTGACTTATAATGCTGTCGACACTTATTTGTAAGAAAATTCTTGTTCGTGTATAATGATCTCTTGGTCGTGATGTAGATGATGATCCTTTCATCACCATTGAATTTGCACTGGAATTTAGGAGGTCTTCACTTCTTAGCCTGTACTGCTTTCTTCACATGCCTCTCATATTGTCCTATTGATCCCTCTCAAACATGCACCCTTTTTTTTCTATATTTTGCTCCTTAAATCACTCCTCTAATCAGATCCTTCAAAGGTCATGCAGCCGCCACTGTCGATCTGATCTTGAACTTGCATAAACCCAAATTGATTTTCCATTGATTATTAACCTTGGCATCTTTTATGCCTCTGATTCATATTACTTCTCATGGTGTCGCTTATACATTTAATCCCTTAATATTTGGAACTATTTTTCATGTCTCTTTCGTTCGTGCTAATGGGAAGAAACATACTTCTTCCTTTACTGGTCATCTGCTTGCTAATTACATAGCATTTTGTTAAATAATTTCGTCAATGAAGTCGCTCCTCCTCCACTATGCATTTTTAAAATTTAATTGGGGTTTTTGTTGCCTTTGGTGCTTTGCGAGTATCTATGTAAATATCTTTGTCAAGGAACTAACTCGATCAGATTCAAAATCTCAAATTATGGTAACAGGCTCAGAAAATGGTTTTATACTTTAATACGTCCCTTTATATTAGAGGTAATAAGATTCAAACTCATGACCACTTGGTCAAGAAACCAACTCAATCACAAGCTCAAGGTTATAGTAAGAGGTCGAGGAAATTACATTCCTTCACGTGAAAAATCCCACTGGTCTTTGAACATGGACTACAAAGTCCACACAAACAAACAACAACAATGGGTAACAAGATTCGAACTCATAATCATTTGGTTAAACTAGCTCATGTGATATTCATTTTTCCTCCTATTTTGTGCTCTCTCTAACAGTCATTCCCTCCTTTACACCCCGTTTAGTTGGTGGAAAATGAAAGGAATTGGAAGGAAAGTAATAGCTTTCCTGTGTTTATTTTGTTTTTAAGTATAAGAATTGAAAAAAATTGGAGAGAATTGGAGGAATTGTTTCCTTCCATTTCTTTAAAGTGGTCTCTTAGGAAAGGAAAGGAAACCAACATAAATCTAAAATCATTAAAATACCTAAAATACCCCCAAAATTCCTCATTGCTCCCCATAAACCTCCAACATAAAACTAATGAAAACCTAGTTTGCTGTCAAACTCCCCTTCATCTTCCTCTACTATTTCATCTTCCTCTTCCTCTGCTATTGCATAAGAACATCTGCTATGATGTGAACTAGGCGAATTTCTTTTGTATGTTGGTATTTTGTTATGTGGGAATACAAAAAACTTCCCATTTTTTTGTTGATGATATTAACAAAGCTCTTTTTTTGAATAGTGGTTGTGTTTTTATGGAAGTGTGGTTTTATTTTTTTTAGAATAGTGGTTGTGTTTTTCTTTCCTATTTATTTTTATATCTGTCAAGGGTATAATAGGTTTAAAGTTTTTAACTTTCCGTTCCTTTCCTTTCATTTTATATATCCAAACAAAGAAAAACTTCTTTTCTTCCATTTCTTTTAACTAGCAGAAGCCTGTGCCTTCGGCACGATAAGCACTACATTTCTAACAATAAATTAAAAAATTTGACTATAATATTTAAATTTTTTATCAATAATATTAAAAAAAATATATGTAATTGAAAGTAAGAGAAAACGAGGATAGATGAGAAAGGAGAGAGTGAGAATGAGAAGATAGAGGAGAGAGGGATGATGTGACTTTTATATTAGAGAGGAGTTGTAGGTAAATTCAAAATTAGCATGGAATATAATATAGATTTAAATCAAACAATTCCTTTCCTTTCCATTCTTTTCCTTTCTTTTCCATTCTTTTCTTTTAATGAATCTGAACCAAATGGGGGCTTAGTGTTTAACCACCTAATATGCTCGGCCTGAAAAATCAATGAGAAGCACTAACATTTGCAGATTGTAGAGTGCATGGTGTGATAGAGCCATTGTGCAATGGTGGTTAGTTTAGTGCAATTAAACTGATTTTGTACTATGGATTATTTGTGTGTGTGGAAAGACAGGTGATGTAGAATAAGGATAGACGGGAAGGGGAAGTGGAGAAGAGAGAGGGGAAAGAGGAGATAGGCAGAAGAGAAGAAACCAAGGAAGGAGAAATCATAGAAAGAAAATAAGAGGACATGGAGATCAGAGGGAAGAAGAGAGGGATTGGGTAGAAGAGAAACTCTAAAATTCTGTTGTACTCTCATTCAGAACTGGGATTAGATATAAAACGTTGGTGGAGTGTTTATATCGGGACGTAACATACCCTTATTTCACTCATGCTAGGATCAAAAAGAAAAATTTAAGAATGTCAAAGTTGGTGGGCAGCTGCTATAGCTATGGCAACCTGTAAGCAAATGCCACAAATGTAAATGATTACAAAAGCAGACCCACAAGCATAAGAAGAGTAGAAGACTCTCTCACGTATATGGAGGTCTAAACAAAGGATTTTGGCAAAAAGAAATGGACAACAAGTGGGACACTGTCAAAAGAATCTTTCCCTCAAGCCAGTGACTGTTTTCTCATTCTTTCTTCCTTGTTTTTCATCCATAAGCTGTAGACAAACCAGCACATTCAGGTGTCTTGTTCCAGCTTTGTGCTATTTCTAATTTCAATTTTGATAGTATATCACAATTATTTTTTTGTATAGTAGGTTGTGCGAGCCCCTTATGAGCTGGCGCTGTGCTTGGGTGAACCAGTGTGACACTTCGAACATGAATATTATCAACAATTTTGTTCTTCTAGGGTACAATTTACATAATGCTATTGCTGGGCTGCTTTCTAAATTTTATCTAATTGCTGAAGTGGGACTGGGATTGGTTTTGAAATAGCTTTATCTCTGGGATATTAGGATATTAGGCATAAAGCTTAAGCTTTGTGTATATATTTGATTGTAGTTGCATCCCTGATGCAAAAATAAATTGCATTACAGTTGAATATCAGATCAGTTCTTAGTTAGCTTTGCATCTAAGATATTAGGGTTAATGCTTTGCATATAGACCTGATCTTAGTTGTTATTGTTGATTTGACTGCATAAATTGGATGCCGGCCATTCTTTTCAGTTTTATTTATCCAGTTATAAATTCTGCATACGACCAAAAGTTCACTCCATGGGCCTTGTGGAGGTGTTCAATTGTCATTCATTGCTTGCCAAATGTCAACCTGGCCTGTTTCACCTGTTCTTTATGCAAGTCAATCCATGTTCTTTTTTCATAGATCAGGCTGTGGGTGATCATAATTGTGGTGCTTATCCCATTAGGGTCTCTTTTCACATCCAAATAATCTTTGTTCAACCAATGAATGTGGCTTTGGAAATGCATATATAGTAGGTAGACATACAGTGAGACTGGATCTTGAGGATACTTTGCATCGCAGAATTTCTATGGCTAGAAGTTTTGAGGAAGTAAAGCTTGCTTCTCTATCAGGAAATCTTGGAAGTAGTAACAGAAATGCGAGATCACCCCTTTGGGATCCAAGTGATATATTATTGCACTCTCTTAGAGAGTTTATTACAGAACGGCATGGTGTACTGCTAGACGGTTGGCATGTGGAATTGAAGCAATCAAAGAGCTGCTGTGAATCTGCTGTTGTTTACTGTGCTCCTGATGGGAAGACGTTTGAAACAATGTCAGATGTTGCAACTTATTATGAGCTAGTGGCTAATGGAATTTCTAAAGAGCATGAAGCTAGGACTGTTGATGGTCCTGCTTCACTCGCTAGCAGTTTGCTTGTACAAGAACGAGGGAAGCTGTCAAGAAGTCTGGTGGATAATGAAGTTGCTGAAAATAATGGCAGTATGACAAGTATGCTTAGCAATGAAGTCTTTTTTAGTGCAAGGAGTGGGAAGTCGTATAGAAATAAGTTTAACCAAAACTTGAATGTTAAGGAAGCTGAAAAAGAAGATGGTGACATTGTTCATCAAGTTAATGTAAGTGTGAGCTAGTAATTTAGTTGTGCATTGTGCTCTGATGTTTTTTGATTGATAGATTGGTGTTGCTTATTGAAGTATTTAATTGCTGAAATGTTGTATTTGTATCTTATATATTATTCTTGTTTGTTTAACAGGTTGGACTCCCTGTCCAATATGAAGACTTCTTCGTTCTTTCCTTGGGGAAAGTTGATGCAAGGCCGTCATATCATGATCCCAGCCATATTTGGCCTGTGGGATATAGGTCTTGTTGGCATGATAAGATTACCGGTTCTCTTTTTCTATGCGATGTGGTAGATGATGGTGATACTGGTCCACTTTTCAAGGTCAGAAGGTTTTCGTGTTCTTCATTGCCCATTCCTTACGGGTCAACTGTTCTTTATAGGCAAAGCTTGGGGCAAGCAGATGAGCAGAAAGACAAGCCAACAATTGAATCAACTGTTCAGAATATGATGTTTGATCGAGATTGCAGTATTGAGACTATCCTTTCAGACCCCTGCTTACCTTCAGATGATGATGTTCTACTGTGGCTTGCGGGTAGTTCTGATGGGGTTCGTAACAAAGCTAAATCGCTTTGTGGGAGCTCTGGGGATCTTCTAAATGACAATTCAATTGTGGGAGATAAAATTGATGAATTTTCAATTGATGGGCATTCATCATCCTTGTTGTGGAACATAACATCGCAGAGAGTCACAGATGCGTGCCGCCAAATCTATAAGCAGACAGGTTTTGTGAAATTCTTCTGCAAACATGTGGAATATGGTGCATCTCAGTTGGCTTATGTGGTAAATGAGAACAATACCGATAAATTTTCTTCCTTGAATAAATTTTTTAGCTTATTTGGGGCTTTTGGAATCCCAGCTGCGATAAAAGATGACCATGAATTTGAGTTGGCATTTGAATCTTTGAAGAATTGGTTCAACATGGATCGCTTTGGATTGGATACAGCATTTGTCCAGGAAATTCTTGAACAGCTTCCTGCTGTCCATGGCTGCTCCAGGTATGAATTTCTGAGAAGTAGAAACTGTGGTTATATGCCACCGATGGTTGGAAATGGGCTGTTATTGATCAATGCAAAGAGTGGGCTATTATTAGATGGCAAAGGATGTCACTCTGGTCCGACATCTGTGGTTGAAAGTCCTGTTGAGGTGTATAGGTGTCCTCCGTCTGGAAAGCTTTTGGGTTCAAAACTTCCTCCTCATCTTGTTGGTGATGTCCTTCAGGTTTGTTTACTCAAACTGTTACCTTTGGAATATTATATAATTTTTTGTTCTTTATAGATTATTTTGTGTGACACAGGTATGGGAAGAATTGGGACGGTTTCATGAGATACTGGGTTTGGAGGTAGCTCCTTCCATCGATGAACTTGAATCTGAACTTCTTAGTCCATGGTATGAGGGCATATGTAGCAAAAGAACCCCTGCAAGAGAATTCCAGGAGGATGGGGTTATAACTTCTAATGGGTGGAAGGATTCACATCTAGTGACATGTATAGATACTGGAGAAATGAGAGAAGAGGTGCGGGGTGGGCTGGAAACATCTACCTATGGTAGGTGTGCAGGAATATTGGTGAAAAAGGCCCAAATCTCACTTCTGAATGTGCTTGTAAGTGAGCTGAAGTTGAAGGTAGCAGCAGTTGCGGATCCAACTTTTGATGGTGGAGAGTCCAAGCCTAGGCGGGGTAGGAGGAGAGATGTGGAAAACTCAAATCTTACCAGAAGATCAAGGCTAAGTATGCTTCCCATCAATGAGTACACTTGGCCTGAGTTGGCAAGGCGATATATTTTAGCTGTCTTATGCATGGATGGCAATTGCGAATCTGCTGAAGCTGCTCTCCGTGAAAGTAGCAAAATTTTCCGCTGCTTACAGGGTGATGGTGGGCTGCTCTGTGGCTCCCTTCCTGGAGTGGCTGGAATAGAGGCAGATGCACTGGTGAGTTTATTGCAACTAATACACTATTACTCCTGAGGCATTTGCTTAGGTTTGCCGTTAATATTATTCAAAGTTATGCAACAAGTACATTTGTAGAGGATGCTGAATTTCAGGGATCTGTTATGAAATGGTTACATTGGGCATCACTTCATTTTAGTTGGTCTCTATTCTTTATAATGCAAGTATCAAATATGATACTGACGAATAACCTCGTTTAATTGCAGTTTCTTGCTGAGGCTATGAAGCGAATTTATGGTTCTCTAATCAGAGAAAATGATGTTTTGGTCATAGAAGATGACAAAGTTGATTCTGCTTCTGGTTTGGGATCTATGGGCATTAGTGATGATGGCGTGCCAGAGTGGGCACAGGCACTGGAACCTGTCAAGAAGTTGCCGACAAATGTTGGAACAAGGATTAGGAAATGCGTTTATGAAGCTTTGGACCGGGGTCCTCCTGAATGGGCAAGAAAAATACTAGAGCATTCGATCAGCAAAGAAGTTTACAAAGGCAATGCCTCTGGCCCTACTAAGGTGATATTCTCTTTGTATTGTGATCTCTGTTAAAATTATCAGGATTAATAATCTTTTTTGTTATGGTCTGTGCTAGAGTCATAAGAATCCAGATTCTCCATTAGTTTGGTTGCTGAGTTGAACTTGCTCTTGAGTCGGGTCTCAAAAGAATTCTTCTTGAAATGAACTCATGAAAATTGCCTCTGTTACAATTATCAGAATCCGGAATCTTTAATTGGGTGGTTACCATGATCTAGGTGTTGGACTGAGTGGCATAAGATTCTGTTTATGTGGAAGGACTCTAATTGTGGTCATGTTTCCGATGAATTTGATTGAGGTTAGTCTGCATTATGAAGTCGCACTTTGTGATATCAATTTGTGCGTAGAAATATCAATTCTTTAGCATGACATGGTCTTGTAGTACATTGATAATACCTACTAGATTTGAAAGCTAGTGATTAGGGCTTTGGTCCCTCTTCTTGCCACTAAAAGTTTCAAGTCAAAATTGATGATTACAAGTATGGATGATGACAAGCAGAATGAGGTCAACTTAGAGTATTCCTTCTATTAGATTATCCTATTAAATCCTTTTTCTGGCTTCACTAAGATGTAAAACTCAGCATGAGGGTGATAGAACAAACAGTTCTTTATGCTGTTTGAATTGACTTCCCCCCCCTCTCCCCCCCTTTACATCTCTCTTTTCTGATTCTCTCTCTCCAGCATGTTAAATTACCGCTCTGACCTGAATCGTTGTGAGCTAGAAAGTACCACGCTACATGGTTGATCTAGTTTGGGCAAGTAGCTAGGTTTCAATGTTAAAGACCATCCAGACTAGGTGAACTAAGAGATATTCTGCAAGTTTTGAAAATGTAAGGACCTTGGAAGAAGGATCAAACCGACCCATACATTCTTTCTTGTAAAGGTTGCCCCATGTTAGGATCCCGTTTGATCTAGTAGCATCAACCTTAATGGGCCAATCCTGAGATTGAACCTAATGCCCATTTTATCTGCCTGTCTTGCATAGCAGTGGTTGATAACCATTGGTTAGCAACTCCCATGAATTGTCTGATTCATTGCGTTGCTGAGGATAGATCACTACTTGTGAGCTTTAACATACTATTAAATTGTAGTTAACATGTTCTAGAGGTGTGTTCTCTTGTAACATGTTTACTTTGAGACTTTCTTCATGCTATTGTGCTTCTTTCTTGAAGTTTTGTTCCTTGATGTTTCTCGAGCATTTCCTGTTAAAGTTGTTCTGTAGAACTCTTATAGTTTTCATAGACTCTTAAAGTTCTAGACTTTATCCATGTGAACAAACATCTGATAAAGGTTTCGGTGTGAAGTGAAAAGGCAAATACGTCTTAAAGGTTTAGATTTAGTTGAAATGTAAACCAAGTACCTGGAAAACTTCCCAACTTATTCAAAACATGGGCAGAACAATTTTTGCAACTTTTGGACATGAGAAGTCATAAGCCTTGTAACTTTTCTGGCTCAAGAACTCTAAGTCTTAATAGGGAACATATACTTGGTGGTTACTCCTATCAGGTCCTTAAGACTTATGTTAATTGAGATCAAGGCTTGCATCGTAGGTTGTTGCATGCTTTTAATTTCAGGAAATCTTCTTTGAGCTCCTCAAGGTTCTCTGCTTATTTATTCTGTCTTCTCTTCCCTCACGTGTTTCACGATTCGGGTACTGATTTTCCTACTTATTTGCTGCCTTAAGGTTTTGCAGCATTCATCTTACCTGTATTGTAGTTTATAGTCTTGAGCCCTTATGCTTTTGTTGTTTCTGGGGAGTTACAACAGTAATTTCTTCATCATTGTATGTCGAATCTCATTTCATAAAATTGAGGCTTTTGTTGATTTCTTTGGTTCTTATTTGCATGATTGCTGTTGTTGGTTGATACAGAAAGCTGTTCTCTCAGTGCTAGCAGATGTTGTCAGTGAGACTCTACAACCCAAAGCACGTGCGGAAAGAAAAAAGAAGACTGTTCTATCTATATCAGATATCATTATGAAGAAGTGCCGCATTGTATTACGTCATGCTATTTCTGCAGATGAAGATAAAGTTTTCTGCAACTTATTGGGAAGAAGCTTGATGAATTCTTTTGAGAACGATGATGAGGGACTTCTGGGATCTCCTGCAATGGTGTCTCGACCTCTTGATTTTAGGACTATTGATTTTAGGTTGGCTGTTGGGGCCTATTTTGGATCCCATGAAGCTTTTCTTGAGGATGTCCGGGAGGTAAGTCATATAAAGTGAATGAAATAAAGTCAATTTATGCTGTTGGAATTCTCAGGGAACTTTCTGGGTTTAGATGTACCATTTTTTTTGTCCTGTTATAGTTGAGAGCACATGATTTGTGTAGTATTGCATTTATCGTTGAAGATTGGTGTTGAATGGATCCTTTTGAGCCGATTGTTGGAAGAACTTCTGTTTTCAATTTGCAGCCTTCGGCATTTCTTTTCCTCTTTTTGGTGCGTGCTTTTGTTTGGGTGGGGATAGTTGATCTCGGTCTTCAGTTCTTAAGACCTATTATGTGATTGCTTTGGATAATCAGGAACTAGTACCACTTAGAAACTTCACATTTTATGAATGTTTTCACTCCCTTTGGTGTCTACAATCATCACTTCCACTCCTTCAAGGAGTGCGGGCTCAATCTTTTCTGAATTCGAAGACCAGTGGTTCAATAAATGTTTGGTGGATTATATGCTTGACTAATATTGGGTTTCTTTAGTGTCAAATTTTTCTTTCAATTTGAACCAAAATATTGGCTAATGACCAATAATATCCTTGTATTTGTCGTAGACAGTCATATTAGACATTGTTAGTCTGATGACTGAAAATGCTTGTTCTTTAAAACAGAGGAACAACACTTTTTGCTGTCTATAGGTTTTCCTACAGGTGAATTCATAGGATTTGATGAATGTTTGGAGGTTATTTTGTATGTGTCACTTTTTGTGGCTGTTGTATTTTGCTTTCAAATTTTTTTTTTCTGGTTCTCTGTTCCAGTATAAGTATTCCTGTACTCATTATGTCAACCAAGTAAATCTTTTGGTACATCCCATTTCATTTAAATCAGCATCCTGCTATTTTATTTTGCCCCTAGGTTATGTACTGATTCCACAAGTGGTGTAAATTCTCTTGGTATGTTAGTTTTGCTTACATACTGAGAGGGAAGAAAAATAAACGTAGTTCATATTCTGATGTGTTATTTTCTGACTGAAAATATCATTTGGCAGTTATGGGCAAATGTGCGGAATGCTCATGCTGATCAGCCTGATCTGGTTCAGGCGGCTGAGACTCTATCACAGAATTTTGAGTCACTTTATGAGAAAGAGGTGCGTGTGCTGCACTTCCTATTAAAGTACCAATCAACTTCGTCTTCTCCCTGTTGTAAGATTGTATGCCTTGGATATTGCATAATTTTATCCTTATAGTTGCCTGTTAATTGATGATGAACTTCTTTTGCTTTTGGTTTATTTTTCATTACAGATACTTTCTCTTTTAAAATCATTGAAGGATCGTTCTGAGTCGGATCATGGGGGTGCAGAAGCAGTGAGGCATATCCTAGTCTCTATCAGTGAGATACCCAAAGCTCCATGGGATGAAGGTGTTTGCAAAGTATGTGGCATTGATAAAGATGATGATGCTGTTCTTTTATGTGATACTTGTGATGCTGAGTATCATACTTACTGCTTAAATCCTCCCCTCACAAGAATACCAGAAGGAAACTGGTACTGCCCTTTGTGTGTTTCCGGTGCAAGTGAAGCTGTACTGAGAAGTCCACTGGTGCTTGGTCAACCTCGGCAGAAAAAGTATCCTGGAGAAGTCATGAATAGGTACTTGGAGGAACTTACACATTTAGCAAGGTCCATGGAAGAAAAAGAATATTGGGAATTCAGTATTGATGAGGTATATCGTAGATTATCCTTTTCGTGATGGGACTTGGTCACTTTTCTGCCCCCTTTACTGATTCTGCTATTTGAGGTTTTACATTTACTGGGTGATAGTTCTAATGAACATAGTTTATCCAAGAAATACACTGTTCACTTGGAATCGTATCTAGCAACCTCAAAACGGGTGTGGGTTCAATACCACCCATCTCCAGAAGAAGCTTATTTCAGACTTTGATTTTTTAAGGTTGTTTCCTACCAAATGCATTCCTCTCTTCTGCTCAATGCATTGTCAGGTTGCCTAAAAGTAGTTGACCTGACCATGATTTTGTGGATATGAAGCTAGACATGACCTCTAATGAGCTTTGTCCTTGTATGGTTATGTAGTAAGAGCTTGTAAAAATCATCGATTAACTATGTCTTGGATTTTATCTCCCTAAGGCATGTCATATGGTGGATACCGTCAGGTACGCCTGTTAGAAGAGTGGATTATATTGTGTTGGAAGGTAGGAGAAACAAGGGTCGATCGAAGAAAACGTGTGATGAAATAATTCATATGGACCTTACTATGTTACAACTTTGTGCAACAAATGCTTTATATCGAACGGATTGGAAGAGAAGGATACAGATGGCTGACATCACCTAGTAGGAAACGGTCATGAGGAGTTAAGTAGGTAGGTAGGTAGGTAGGTAGAGACTAGTTAATTAGTTAGTTAGTGAGTTCTAGTGGGATTTGATCATGAGGATGATGATGATGATGATGATAAGACACTGTATGGGGATAGGCCTGATATCATGCAGAGTAATTGGTATCTGTATGAATGAAGAAGGAAACTGTTGAATGCTTGAACTTTTTGCTCTTGTATTTTGACCTATGGCAACATGGAGAATGTGTTAATCGCTTCTTCATAATGGATGGGAACAAGGGAGCTTGTTAAAATAGAAAGAAATGACAACTAATAGAAAAAGTGAATAGTGGAAGCATGGTGCAAAAGTGACCTGCACAGGGCTCACTTCTCACTTTGGTCTATTGCTTGCAGAAAGAAACTCTTGTCTTACAATATTAGAGCTCTAGAGCTATCATGCTTTCTTTAGGTATTCTGTTTGAAATAATTGTGTGTCGTATGCATAATTGTGCTGGTATCTACCATTTGGTGTCTTTCCTTGTTGTATGTGTGGTTATGAAATGGCTTGAGTAGATAAGAAGCTGTCAATTCTTCTGATACACAGTGCAGTAATGTGGATTGCGGTTCTGCCTCAATGGAGAAGTCCTGTATCTATGTTTTTTATCCCACAAGATTGAGGAGAGATGGCTGGCTGATAATGTCTTTCTTAGAAATCTATTTATTTGACAGCCCTTATATGCACCGTTTAACCGCCATTTCTAGAAACTGAGTGTGGGCATTGCCATCTCTTGAACATCTAACGAACTGATATGATGATGTAGAGGCGTGTTGCTAGTATGTGGTCTGTAACCTCACATCTGTTTCCATAATCATAGTGATTTTAGATGAATGATCTTTTTTTCGGTTAGTTAGTAGATTGATCTTGTTTCCTGCACATATGACCTATCAGCCTTGTAATTGCAAACTGAGGAATACAAGGTGGAGGAGAGGGAGAAAGAGAGGACAAGGGACAGGGATGGAGGAAAGCCAGGAAGGGAGGGTCAGTGGAAGAGGATATGCTTTAATACTCCTAGTTGACCTAAGTAGCTACCCGAGTTATTTCTTGAAAGCATTAGGATGTTGAAGTCTCATGATGGTATAGGCCTGAAGATATAAGGACACATAATTTAAGATTCCTTCAGAACGGATGATTTTATCTGAACCGCCAAGGAAAGAAAAGAACCAATGTTGTTATTATTCCTATATTTTTGTAAAGATATATTTTGTTTTTCAAGACTATTGTGGAAGCAGATGTTTCATTTATATATCACAGTAGTTGATTTTGTGGGTAGAAATGAGTAGCTCTGCATGATGTAGGTATTTTTTAGTTTTTCTTTGGAGATTGAGCTAACGAGGATAATGTATAAATCCTTAAAATGAGCTCTTTAATTTAATCTTCTTTCATTTCCAACTATATTATTTTCAGTGGGAGGAATAGTGGGGAACTGAGATACCACGGAGATATTAAACAATCTGGCATAGCTCTAAACGCACCTGATGATTAGTGTCATCTGTGTAGATGGTGATCATTAAAACAACGATGCATCAAACTTATGCTTGTCTACCTGTGCCTATGTAGTGGGAAAAAAAAACAGTAAACTACTTTGCTGTACTACAGGCATTTAGCTGAGGCTGGAAGTTCCCATCTCTTGGTGCCTGCCTTTGCAAGGTGGTGATGTACCCATTGGCGAGGATCTTTTGTGCTTGCCTTTTATTGCCTTATCTGGAGGGACTGTTAAATGATATTTTATATAATGAATTATTTTTCTTTAATGCAGAGAGCACAACTATTGAAGTTTTTGTGTGATGAGCTGCTTAATTCTGTTCAAATCCATCAACACCTGGAGCAGTGTTCCGATATATCTACCGATTTGCAGCAGAGACTGCGTTCACTTAATTCAGAAGTGAAAATCCTTAAGGTTAGAGAAGATGTTCTGGCGACTCATGCATTCCAAGCTGGTAGAACCGTGAATGTTTCTGGTGAAGCTAACATTGAGAAGGTACAAGGTGGTTGTGCTTCCAATGGGAGTGGACCGAAACCTGAGTTAAGTGACACATCTTTGATTGACTGTCCCATTCCTGCTGATGGATTGCCATCAAAGACCGTTCAAAATGATACCTTGATTTCTGATGATCTTAGTCGACACCCCAACTCTGATCCTTTAAAGAAGCATGCTTCTTGTAATGGTCAAGTGCAGAGCTCTGCTGGTTCTTTAAGTCATTTGGCAGACGCTGGTAAGGCTGGGGATGATTATGGTGGATCTCATGGAAATCACATTTCTAATGAGATGCCTCAGAAGCGTCTTAAAATCATTGGACCCCAAAAGTCTCTCTTGCCCCATCTTCCTTCACAAGAAATTAATGGCATACATAGTGAAACTCGTCTGCAAGGAAAAAGGCATGAGGCGAAGGAAAGGGGTGCAGCTGGTGCCCCTCCATCCGTAGATCTCCAAGGAGTTTTTTTGACATCAAACCATAGTAGCATCCAACTAGCTGATTCCCCCCCTTCTTTGGCTCTAAATGAGTCTAGCTCCTTCAACATTGAGTTGAATGCTGTGAGAAAGGAACTTGTTTCCCTCCAACAATCAATTGCTGAGGTGGAATTACAACTTCTAAATGTTTCCGTGAGGAGGGAACTTTTGGGTAATGATTCACTTGGGGGTTTGTACTGGATGTCATCTGTACCAGGTGGACACACTATGGTTATTTCTGATAGAACTATAGCATCGCAAAGGAAGAAAATGAGAATAGATAAAGGTAGTACAGTGGGGAGTGCTTCTGTTTCTTCAAATTTGGCTCTCTCTTTGAGTGATGGTCAGTTCCACTTCAAGGGGTCAAATGTTTCTTGTCCATTTGTATATGCCAAAGGTGTTTCTGATCCCAAATGTTCTCAGTGGGTTGCTTACGAATCTGATGCAGAAATTATGGAACTCATTCAATGGTTGAAGGATAATGACCCAAAGGAAAAAGAACTGAAAGATTCCATTGTGCAGTGGCAAAAGCTGAAGTCTTTTGTGTTGTGCCAAACTGAAAAAGGGGACCAGGATGAACCACCTTCTACAACACAGTTAGAAGACAAGATTGATTCTGTGTATTGTGTTGCAACCAAGGCTACTTCTTTTCTGGAGAAGAAGTATGGATCTTGGTTTCAGTCAGATGAGAGAGATGGCTCAAAGAAGCGGTTGACAAGGGCAAGAACAAGTAATGGTGAGAGGATGTCTAGATGCAACTGTCTGGAACCTATCTGGCCTTCTAGATACCATTGCCTTCACTGCCATACAACCTTTTTGACCGCTGAGGTACTTGAAAAACATAATGATGGTCAATGTTGCTCTGCTACAGCTGCTTCTCAAAACAAAAAGGAGACCGGTGAATCTTCAGGAGGCCTGATGTCAACAAAATCTGAATTTAGACAAGTGGTTGGTGCAAGGCCTAGTTGTCCTATTGAAGGATCCAAAACTGCTGGTTCTGATCTCAGCCCAAATTTTATCAAGTTCTGCAGTGAGGGATTAATGAGCCCTTACAGATTTGAGGAGATAAGCTCCAAGTTTGTGACGAATGATTCGGTTAAACAATTGGTGCAGGGTATTGGTCTTATTTCATCAGGTGGGATACCACCATTTATTTCGTCATTGCCTTCTCATCTGGATGATCCTACAATGATGCTAGTTCCCACTCAGGGGGATCTCATGAGAAAAAACTCCACATACTCTGAAATTGGAGCTTCATTACAGGATGATGACATTGCCAATAAAGCTTGCATTTCTGATGATTCTTCTGGGAAGTCCTTGAGAAAGCTTTATCAGAATTTCAGAAGTGATAGTTCTTTGCTCAGAAGTCAGGAACGAAGTTGCAAGAAATCTTCTTCAAATTGTAATGCGTACTCGTTGGAAATCAGTCGCTGTTGTACTGTCCCAGAGGCTTCTTTGAGGCCATTAGTTGGGAGGTCAGGGAAAATCTTTTCCCAACTTAAAATCGCCCTGCTTGATATCGAAGCCGCACTGCCTGAAGAAGCTTTGCGGCCTTCAAAAGTAGACTTTGAAAGGAGGTGCTCATGGCGTGCTTTTGTGAAAAGGGCGGTGACAATTTTTGAGGTAATTACTGTCCTTTGTATTCTTTTACTGTTTGATTTCTATTCTGAAGTTGATGGATGTTAAGACGTAAGCATCTGATGTGAGTGGCCAAATTGAGCATTTCAAATGTTCACTTTTCATCTACACCCAAAATTAATCCCCTCCTTTGGCTTTTATAAATTCTTGTGGCCACACATTAGCTTATCCCGATCCCATTATCTTGCACAGTTATCTTTCTCCAGTAAGTTTTATAGTATCTTTTCAAGATTGCAGGAGTATGTGGTATTCCCTTTTGGCAGTTTATAGATTGTTTCTCTATTTATCTGTTTAAGTTTTTCAAACTCTCCCTTAGAAGTACTCCTAATTCTTGAATCAGTCCTCCGCTAATGTCACACATGGATCATAGACACATGACTTGGACTTGTGATGCAGAAGTTTTCTTTAAAAAAAAAAAATCAAATTGGAGATAGAGCTGACTTCTTTACCAGGTCAAGGGTCAATTGGTTCAAGTGGTTAAATTGGTCTTCCCAAGTTGGATGATGTGATCATGACATCATCTATGTACAAGCACACATTATACTTTATACTTTATCTTATGACAAATTATGAAATCTACAAAAATATAAAACCAAAGAACAAAAATCATCTTGTTTGAGTCTTGGTTTATTAGGGATGTTTTGGGTATTTGATACTTGTAATATTTAAACTTTTTTGTCAATGAAGATGGAGTAAGCCTTCTTATTAATATCTCCTCTCAATTAACATGGTATCAGAGCCACCAAAGAGAGAAACTCCACCCATACCATTACATCACCAAAAAATGTAGCTCACCACTGCTTGAACCACCGCTGACGTCGGACGCCGACTGCTAGAGCTCGACCCATCGCCAGCGACTCCTGGACTCGCATGTTCTCACACCGATGCACCTCCTCCATCATCACCCGACGCGTGGGTTCTCTTGGAGCATAAACTTGCCTGAAACCTCTCACCCAACCACCACTGAATCTTCAAAGCCAGATCTACTCCTCCCTGTTGAGTTTCAGCCCAAATGGACACCACAGGACGAATGGCGACGTCCAATCGCTCCACCCTCTTCGACCGATTCTCTAGCCTTTATGCCACGCGTCGCCATGCGTCGTTGCCCTTCTCGCGCGTGCCCGCCACGCGCCACCGCCCACGTGCCACTTGCTTCAGCTTCAGATATCAGATTGTTCTACTCTTCGTTATGGTTCGTTCTTCCTCTATGCTCGCGTGTTGATTCTTCTCCGAGATTCCTTAAGTTGATTGGGTGATTCGTTTTTCCGGTTGTTTCTTGTCATTTGATTGTTGTTGATGTTCCCCTTGGAGGATGTTGGCACTTATTAGAGATTGATATACGTGGTGATTATCCAATTCGGGCTATTTATGTCTTTGAAGACTTTGTTCCATATGTGGTGGTTCGTTGTTGAGATTTTGTTTATTCTGTGGATCTTTTGAGTGTTCATTATGGATGCTCAACCCCATTCTTATTTGCCATTGGCCACTTTTGTTCAGTCATTTTCGCCTGCTGCGTTTTTATCTGCTTCACTCTACAGTTGGATTATTGACTCCGGAGCTTCTGATCACATGACTAATTCTTTTGGTTTGTTATGTGATTATTCTCCTACCTCTATGCTTCCTGATGTCCGGGTCATGAATGGTTTGTATCTCTCAGTCCAGGGCAAAGGGACAGTTCCACTGACTTCTACCTTGATGATTATTGATGTTCTGTATGTGCCTGGTCTTGCATTTAATCTCTTATCTGTTAGTGCTTTGGCTCAAACCCATCATTGTCGTATTATCTTTGGACATGCGTCATGTGAGATTCAAGAGATTTTGACCCGACGGATTGTTGGTACCGATCGTCTCACCTCGGGCGGGCTCTATATGTTGGAGAGTGCTTCTTCCCTTATGGCTTCTCCTGAGGTTTCATCCATGGTTTGTGAGTTTCATTGTCGAAATGGGCATCCTGCTCTTCTTACTCTCAAGCGGTTATGTCCGGAGGCCCAATCATTATTCAAATTATTTTGTAAGGCATGCCAGTTTGCAAAGCATCACAGAGCCACGTATCTGCCTCGAGTTGTTACTCGAGCCTCTACTCCCTTTGAGTTGGTTCAGTCTGATATTTGGGGACTTTGCCCGATCCAGTGCCGCTCTAATTTTTGTTATTTTGTCATATTTGTTGATGATTATTCTCGCATGATGTGGTTATATCTTTTGAAGTCTCGGTCTGAGCTATTCACTATCTTCTTTACGTTTTGTGTTGAGATTCAGACGCAGTTCTCGGTGCCTGTTCGTATTCTTCGTAGTGATAATGCTTGAGAATATTTGTCCTCTTCCTTCACCACATTTATGAGTATGCATGAGATCATTCATCAGTGTTCCTGTGCAGATACCTTTCCTCGGAATGGGGTTGTTGAACGGAAGAATCGTCATTTGTTAGAGGTTATCCAAGCCCTTATGTTTTAGACATGTGTGCCTAAGGTATTTTGGAGTGAAGTAGTATTGACTGCTGTCTATTTGATCAACCGGATGCCATCGTTTGTTCTTCAGGGAGAGATCCTTACAGTGTGATATTTCCTAGCCAACCCCTTCATCCTCTGCCTGTGCGCATCTATGGGTGTACATGTTACCTGCAGGGGCGGATGTACTCTTTGCTTTGGGGGGCGGTTGTCCCCCATTCTAAAAAAAATTTGTTTGTTATTAATAATGTTAATAAAATTTTTTTTGGACAATCTTCATCTACACACAGCCCCCCATTGTTTTCCTTTCTTTTTCTTTTCGCCCTTTCTTTTTTCTTTCTCACATACGTGGTCTTACTATCCTGATTTGTTTTTTTTTTCCAAGCGAATACAATATTATTATATTCACTCCAACATAAAAAAAACCATCAGCGATTTTGGTTTTGCTTTGGCTGTTTTCGTGTGCTTTGACTGATTTTGGTTTTGCTTTAAAAGAAATCTCTCACCCCCACTCCATTGATGTGACATGTATATTGTGTATATTTTCAAAAATAATACTCCTTTATTATATAGATATAGGAAAAAATATCTTTTTTAAGTGTTAGTGATGATGAGAAGAACTATAGATTTTATTTTTATTAACTGAATTTGGAACGATGGTTTTCCTTCGTCTGAAGGTTTTTTTTTTTTTTTGAATGAAAAAGTTGAAAGTGTTGTCTTTTTTTTTCTTTTGAAAAAACTTATAATTTTTTTAAATCGCTCCCCCATTAAAAAAATCCTGGATCCGCCACTGGTTACGTGCGGGATATTCGATCACATCTTACTAAGTTGGATCCTAAGTCTTTACAGTGCATCTTTTTGGGTTATTCTCGCACACAAAAGGGGTATCGGTGCTACTCTCCTGAGTTGGAATGATTTTATATTTCTGTTGATGTTGTATTCGATGAGGATACCCCATTTA
This sequence comes from Dionaea muscipula, assembly GCA_028571145.1. NCBI lineage: Eukaryota > Viridiplantae > Streptophyta > Magnoliopsida > Caryophyllales > Droseraceae > Dionaea > Dionaea muscipula. Next base: position 20,565 of record JAOWBR010055507.1, read on the forward strand.
GCTCTTTTCCATCCTCACTCGGGCATCCTCTTCTATAGATGATGTTCTAGTATACGAGTTGGCTTCGGTTCCATCGCCTACACCTGTTTCGGCTTCTCCACCTATTCCGTTGCCCGCCCCTCCTCTTCGGGTTTACACCCGTGGCCCTCGTCGGGTCGTCTTTGGTGAGGATGGGTGTGCTTCTCCTCTGCCTACTTCTCCTGGTCTGGATCCTTCTCTTGGTTTGGATCCTTCACCGATTTGCTCATGATTCTGATCCTTCACCTTCTATTATGGCTTCGTCACCGCCTACTCTTATATCTCCTCCACCCTCTGATTTGGATCTTCCGATTACCCTAAAGGGTCAACGTAGTTGTGCTACGTATCCTATATCTGCTCATATCTCTTATGCCGGGGTGTCCTCTTCCTTAGAAGCATTTGTCTCTGCTTTAGACTCTATATTTGTTCTTCCTCGGTCTTTATCCAAAGCTCTCTCTTCTCCTGGGTGGCGACAAGGAATGCTTAAGGACATGGAGGCCCTTGAGGCCAATCAGACGTGGGAGCTGGTTCCTCTGCTTGCCGGCAAGCATGCTATCGGTAGCAAGTGGGTGTTTGTCGTCAAAATCAATCTTGATGGCTCTATTGTTCGTCTTAAAGCCCGTCTGGTGGCTAAGGGCTATGCTTAGGTATATGGTGTTGACTATGCTAACACTTTCTGTTGCCAAGATGACATCTATACATTTGCTCATTTTTCTTTTGGATAGCCTTTATATGAGTCGGATGTGAAGAATACCTTTCTTTACGGTGATATGCAAGAGGAGATTTATGTGGAGTAACTTCCAGGGTTTGATGCTCAGAGGGAGTCTGATTGTGTTTGTCGTTTGAAGAAATCCTTGTATAGCCTAAAACAGGCTCCCAGAGCCTGGTTTGGAAGATTCAGCTCTGTTGTGCTAGAGTTTGGTTTACAGAGATCGACGAAGGATCATTCAGTATTTTACAGACACTCCAGTGTTGGATGTATTCTCGTAGTTGTATATGTTGATGACATTGTGATTACGGGCATTGATAGCACAAGGATTGTAGCCTTGAAGGCATTTTTATAGGAACGATTTCAGACAAATGAAGTATTTTCTTGGCATTGAGGTTGCTCGTTGTAAGGGTGAGATTTTTTATCTCAACACAAGTATGCCCTCGATGTTTTACATGATACTGGCATGGTGGATGCTAAGCCTAGTGACAGTTCTATGCTCCCGGGAGTGAAGGTTGCACCTGGGGAAGGTGACGTTTACAGTGATCCTGATACATATAGACGGCTTGGTGGTAAGCTAAATTATCTTGTTGTAAGTGTTGTGAGCCAGTTTATGTTTGATCCTGGTGTTCCTCATTGAGAAGCAACTCTTCATATCCTTAGATATATAAAGAGGCATCCGAGTCGTGGCTTATTCTATAGTGAACATGGGCACCGACGCATTGAGGGTTTTTCTGATACTGACTGGGTAGGCTCGTCGTTTGATCGAAAGTTCACCACATGATATTGTGTGTTTATTGGTGGCAATCTAGTCTGTTGGAAGAGTAAGAAACGACCTGTTGTAACTCGTTCTAGTGCAAAGTCAGAGTATCGAGCTCTTGCCCATATTACCTCCGATGTCATTTATCTCCGTCAGTTATTTGATGAGTTGCGGTATCCAACTCCTCTGTCTACTCAGTTATGGTGTGAGAATCAGTCCATCATTCATATAGCATCGAATCCAGTGTTTTATGAGTAGACTAAGCACATCGAGGTGGATTTTCATTTTATTCGAGAAAAGCTCCAACAAGGTGATATAGTGTTGATCCATATGAAGACAAGTGGTCAATATGTAGACATTCTCACCAAGTTTTTAGCGGGGAATCGAGTTGAATTTAGAATTTATTTGTAATAAGGTGGACATGATTAATATCTATGTTCCAATTTAAGGGGGAATGTTATGAGTCTCTACTGTCCACAAGTACTTCAAGAAATATGAAGACTAGTGATCCTCAAAATTAATATATATTTGAGAAAGTGGTAGTGAATCTTTTAGATGTGTTAATTGAGAGGAGAAATTAATGAGAAGGCTTACTCCATCTTCATTGACAAAAGGGTTTAAATGCTATAAGTATCAAATATCCAAAACATTCCTAATAACAGAGGGAGGGGCCCCGAGTATAGACATGAAGAAGTGGAGGAACCGGCGGACCAGAGGAAGAAAGAAACTAGTGGAGAGACTAATGGAGAAGCCGGTAGAGAAACTGGCGCAGTCGATACTAACTCAGACCAGAATATCATCCACAGACAAAGACTGATGGTGACCTAGGTGTGGAAGGGGACGAAGCAAAAGGTGTAGCCTCATCAAAGACAATATCGGCAGAGATACAGAAACGTCGTAAATCAGGACAGTTGCACCGATACCCCTTTTGTGTGCGGGAGTAGCCTAAAAAGATGCATCGCAGAGACTTAGGATCAGTTTCGTGAGGCTTAGCTGAATGTTTCGTACATAACACGTACACCTGAAGAGTCGCAAGGGCAACGGATGCAAAGGCTGATGAGGGAAAAGCACCCGGTAAGGAATCTCCCCCTGAAGAACAGACGACGACATCCGATTTATCAAGTACACAACAGTCAACACCGCTTCATTCCAAAATATCTTAGACGCCCCAGTCTGGAACATAAGAGCGCGTGACACCTCTAACAAATGACGATTCTTGCGCTCCGCAACCTTATTTTGATGGGGGTGTATCAGGACAAGAGGACTGATGAATAATACCGCGCTGAGTCATAAAAGCAGTAAATTGAGAGAAGTACTCACGGACATTATCATTCCGAAGCATACGGATAGGAATAGAGAATTATGTATGAATCTCGGTATAGTAGGCTGAGAAGACAGAAAAAAGCTCATCACGAGATCTTTACAAATATAGCCAAGTCATGCGGGAATATTCATCCACAAAGGTCACAAAATAGCGGAAGCCTGCGCGAGACTGGATTGGGCACGACCCCCATATATCAGAATGTACCAACTCAAAAGGAGCAGAAGCCCGTGGATCATTCCGAGGTAGATATTTGATTCTATGATGCTTAGCAAACTGGCAAGACTCACAAAATAATTGGGATACAACCCGAGTCTCGGGGCTCAGTCTCTTGAGGCTAGAAAGAGACGGATGGCCGAGACGATTATGAAGATCAATAATGGTGGAAGGAACCCCTGAATAAGCCAAACTGGAGGAATCAACGTCCAATACATAAAGTCTACCTGAGGTACGACGTCCTCGACCAAGGGATTTGTTTGTCAAAAGATCCTGAAGCTCACAAGAATCAACAAGGAAGACAATCCGACAATGATGAGTGCGGGCCAATGCACTAACAGATAACAGATTAAAGGAGATTAAAGCAGAGGGTAGGCAAATAAAGGACAAATGAAATGATCAAAGCAGGGGTAAGAGAGATGGTCCCCACTCAAAAGAGCCATCAGCGACACGAACATCAGGGTAAGAAGAGGTAGAGTACTCCTGCAGTAGACCGAGAGTACCAGTCATATGATCGGACACCCTAGAGTTAATGATCCAATCTCTAGGAGAAGCAGACAGATATGCGGCAGAATAAACTGACGGAGCTGATGAAGGTGACTGAACACTGATGGTCAAAGGACTATGCCGAACTGGGTCCATCTCACGAGTAATCATATGAGGGTGACCATATAACTGTCAACAACGATGGCGTACATTTCCTATACTGCCACAATGCCAACATATAGTGCAGCTATAAGTGCCTCAGCCGCTGTCAGAGGAGGGCATCTCTCTAATCCAGAGGAGGAAATCAAATTAATATTGGTAGTGAAGGGAAAGTAGGGTATCGGAGTCCTTGAGCAGCGTAGGTACAAATCATTAGCAAGCCGAGATCAAACAACCATACATAAAGCCTTAGAAGAGACGCCTTTGGCCTCATCCGCCAATCACAACCGATAATGGGAGCAAGAGAACAACCACAAAGAGCAGCACCAAAGCAGGGAAGCAAGAATCGGATCAAATCCAACGAGAAACAACAAACCAAATGGGCCCTAAAATGATGAGTTGAGGAATCAAACAAATCTCAATGACGAACCAAGCAATAACATACACCGGTAGCATATCCATCCATCACAGAGGACCACCCAAGAAAGAATGAAATATCCAATTAATAATAATAGCAAAGTATGAGGAGTGGAGCATAATCAACCCTAAAAAAACTCAAGGAAATATTTGGAATGAGCCAAAGCCATAGAAGGAAAAAGTGATCAGAGGGATGAGGGCATGAGACTGCTCGGAGGAAGTCACGTCGATGTCGGCGGCGTGTGGTTGCCACGTGCAGGGACGGTGGCGGTGCGTGGAGCGTCTGCTGGTGAAACGGCCGGGTCTCCCGTCAGCGACTCGATGTGCCTGACCATCCTATGTGGTTGGATTGATGATGGGTTGAATGGTTTGAAGTTGATCTGAAAGAGAAGGAAGTGGGTGGTGGTGGTTCTCGATTTTACATCTGCCTGAGCGATTTGGGCTCCCGCCGGCGTGCGGGTCTGGGCTGGTGGCGGTCGCCGGCATTTGGGAAGGGTGGTGGCGGTCGTCGATGGTGGCTGGTGGCGGTGAACAGTGGTGAAGTTTAAGGTTTTTGTGTTTTGGTTTCTCTTGGCTTTGATACCAGAGAAAGTAGTGGGAAGTTCTTGTTCTCATTCATTGACAAATGGAGTTAATATACTACAAGTATCCAATACTCAGAATACCCCTAATGGGTCAAGACTCATAACAACTCATAACATGGACTATTATCGATGGTGGCTTATCCTTACATATTAATTTTTTGAGCGTGCCAATGCCTTAATCTTGGTAATAAGAAAATTAAGAAGTTAATCATGGCATTAATTAGGTAGATTGTATCATGCATAAAATGTGGGAAGTTAATATCCACATGTTAGGTAGCATTATATTCACTCTCTCTTTTGTTGGGTTTTGGTGAGACATTATTAGCACAAATTAAATCCTTCTAAATGAATATCCCTACTGATTTTTGCCTGGACATTCTAAGTAATTGCAAATCCGTTGAATTACTACAAATATATGACTGACAGACTTGTACCACAACTTTACTAAATTATTTTCTGGTACATAGTTTGTTTTCTATAACGATTGTTCACACCAACAGAGGAACAAATTGTATCTAGCAAGTTATGGTACAATTTTGTTAGCCTAATGCATTGTGAATGTTAACATTCTTCAAAAACCCATGGATAGGAGAGCAATGTGATGGATTATCATGGATTTGATGCCCTCTGGGCCATTTTTTGTGGTATAAATATGGAACACTAGGTCAACCAGTTAACCTAACATTTGACCTGGAGGTTTGACCGGAAATTGATTGGGTTTCCACATGTTTGACCCTTTTGGGTTCTGGGTTTCTGGCCACTACCAGGCTCGATGAGCAATCGGCTAACCAGTTCATCCGGTCGAACTAGCCTGGCCGGTCGTGTTTGACAAGAAGAAAAAAGAAAGATTTTATTTTGTCAAAATGTTGCCCATTGTTCACTCCCTTTAGGTAATTGAATTGTTGAAGGAACACATCTCTATTGAATCGGACAATAGCATTGTCTTGTTGACAAACCCAAAAATTTTATTTTCTTGTTTTTACTTGTTATGCATAACTGGTAATGTAATTGAAAATTATTACCGTGGCTTTAGCTGCGTCCAGTTGCGTTGGGCATGTGTCTGAGCTGAGTTTGTGTCCGAGTTGTGTTGGACGTTGCATGGGCTTTGCAATGCAATGTCTGCTTGCTGTTTCCGAGCAGCCAGTCTACATAACTGGACTCACCTGGTGCCACGTCGAGTCTTGTCACAGTGCAGGCTTAGTAGATTCAATGTTAGGGAGCAGCAGGATATTGTGATTTGTACTCTCATAACTGCTACACCATACAATCAACTGCACTTCAATCTGTGGTTGCATATTGCAGCGTTATTATATGGATAACCAGTTTTGTTTCTTTGCTTCAGATGATTCAAGCAGCCATTGTGATCGAGGACATGATCAGAACAGAGTACTTGAGGAATGAATGGTGGTATTGGTCATCACTCTCTGCTGCTGTCAAAACATCTACCTTATCTGCACTCGCCCTACGCATACACTCCCTTGATAGTGCCATTGTCTATGATAAGGCATTCCATCATAATCAGACCCACGATGTCTTGGAGAATCGTGATTCAGACCACCCGCATTCCCAGTCTAATGTGGACACTTTGGAAAGATCCAGACTGGGTAGGAGGGTGAACAAGAAAAGAAAGGAGGCAGATGGTTGATTATGGATTTTCATATTGGAATACAGTTTTCCCCAACACATTGGGAAGGCAGGCAGGCAGATGCGTGTACTTGTGCTGTGTGAAATGGTTGGTACTTGTGCATCATACATACATACAGCCTTTGCTTGGGCACGCCGTGGATTAGATGGATCATCAACATTGCATGGGATTTGTCCAAGGTACTGTCTTGTGCAATTGCTGCCAGGGCCCGCCCTCAGCTTTTTGTACAGATTCAAAGCTCACATCACATGCTGCTGCTAACTTGAGTTTCTGATGAAATTGATTAGTGTTGGACATAGATGTCAGATGTGGCACCACACCCGCCCAAATCTTGATAGATCCCCAATTAGTTCCCTCCCCTCAGTGAAAGGAAACAGGTTTCTTGCTCGGAGCAACTTTGAGATGCATATAGTAACTTGATAGATTGAAGGAGAAATAGGCTCGTTGATGTTAAAATAGGGAAAAGAAATGTAAAAAGATGAAGCTGAGCGGGTGACCGTAGATGGACCAATGTTAAGTTCCTTTTGTTTTTTAAACCCCTCTCCCTCACTCCATATATTTCCTTTCTCAATGTAATGCGGGTGTGGTGTCGTGTCGTGGTAGACATTGCAGAGTGGATGATGCTAGAGGTACAAGTTCTGTTCATATTTCTTTCTGCGGAGGTAGTTGATCAGTTTTGGCACCTGAATGGTGATTAATGTTATTGAAACCTGTGCTTTATTATGCTGATTCGATGTCCTCAGAAGCTCGAATGTGATGGAGTTGGTAACCTGTTTTCGCCCTTCTTCTTTCTTTCTTCCTGCTATGTGCAGGCAGAATGTTTGATTCATTCCGCTCAGCTGCAGCATGGTGAAACAGAGAGAAGTCATCCAGCTGAATAGTTCTGTTCTATGGACATCTCTGCAGTTTGTGGTCAAGTATATAAGAAGCTGTCAAGAAAAGAGAGAGCTCAGCCTCACAGTATCAAATTCAGAATTCAGTTAGGCAAAAAGTGTGGGGGCTTAAAAGTTTCATAACACACGCCACGGGAACACAGCATCACAAGTATCAAATTTTAATGTAACCATCATACTTTGGTAATATAAAAGCTTTTTTGAGACGGAATGAGACGGCTTATGGCACAGGGAACCTAACCTGCCTTCTAAGTAGTTGGGTTGGGTCTACAGCAAATTTTGCTTATTAGGTAGGCAGAAAGGAAATCTAATCTTATTCAGAAGAATTCAAGAACATCTTTAAGTCTGAGATTCCCAAACTTTGCTTGCTGTGCTCCTCCTCCTCCTCCTCCTCCTCCTCATCATCATCATCTTTGCCTTGAATCCTTTTGTGGTGATCCCTTATCCTCTGTTCTGTTGTCCTAGATTGTATAGAAGAAGACAACCAAGTAAAGTAGCAAGCTAGCTACTTCTACTTGAACTTGGATACATGCAAAAGCAGAGCAGATGGAATGAAGTAATGAACCCTGGCCTCCCTTGAATTCAAAGTTAAACACCACCCAGGCCAGGCCAGGCCAGGCCAGGCAGCAGTAATAAGATTAAAGGGAACCACCCCAAATCAAGTAAAATCCTGGATAATACTATGTGTACATTGATATGTATACATGTTGTATCTGACTTGAACTGTCCTTTAATTTGGCTTACGAGACAGTTGCATTGCCGTCTGCCGATGACAGATGCAATCGGCAAACGAGCCACCAAATGGCTTACGAGACACTTGATACCAAATATGAGGGTTTGTTGTCTTGTCTCCATATGATGCAATTAGTCCAGAGTTGGCAAAACACAAACTCAATGATGTAAATGGAGTTGCCGCAAGAAACTATACTACTCAAGGGAAAAAAATTGCCCAACATGACAATTAATTTACTTAATAGCATAAAATTCCTTGTAAAGAAAGCCATATATGTTGAATTCTCGTGTTTTTTGAAAGCAAAACTAATTGTTAGAATAACATCACCAGAAAGTGACTCACTCGGTAATACCATCATGCATCCTACGTACTCTATAAATTAATTTGGAAACTCTCTTTAACTTCATCCATTTTTCCTAAGTGTGTTAGGTAGCATTTTAGAGAGTCAGTCCCTTGAACATATGCGCTCATGATACATGCGTTTGTTGAAAAGGGAGGATAGAATTTGTCGATTTGTCGCTGCTAGATCTTTCTCGTGATCTCATTAAGTGAACCAATCAGAAACCATGAACCACAAACTAAACATCATTCGCAATGTTGTTGGTATCATTGGTATATAGATAGATATATATGCTTTTAATTCCTGTTTGGTTAAGATATATGATCCAAATTAAACATTTGATCGATGTGCTCAAAACTGATACGATCTCGGTGATTATTTTTTGTGCAGGAAATGTAATCTCTTTCTTCCTATTTGCTTCACCAACGTAAGTTTTTGTTGTTACATATATTCCATATAATCAGCTGATGTCAAGTACTTTCTAAGATATATTAATATATTGTGCTAACAAGGATCGATTATGGTGTGTGTGTGTGTGTATTCAGGCCAACATTCATAGGGATTTTGAGTAGGAAATCAGTGGAGCAATTCAAGCCAGATCCCTACTTGGCCACTATAGTCAACTGCATGCTCTGGGTCTTCTATGGCCTTCCTTTCGTTCATCCTGATACTATTCTCGTCGCTACCATCAACGGTGTTGGTCTCGCAATTGAGCTCATTTATATAATCATCTTCTTCATCTATGCCGAGAAAAAAGGCCGGGTAGGGTATGGGTATACATAACACTCACCAATACTAATTGTTTGGTTAATTTTTTGTTATATAGTAACAATTAATCGTGAGATGATCGAGTGTTCATACCGCCTTCTTGTTTAATTTCAGATGAAGGCGGCTGCTTGGATAGCCATAGAGGTAGTGTTTATGGCGATTGTGGTTGCATTAACCATGACAATGTTCCATTCCACGACCAAGAGATCAAATGTCGTCGGTGTCCTTTGCGTTATATTTGGCTTGATCATGTACATTTCTCCCTTGACAATTATGGTAATTAAAACTCATCTATATACTATTATATTTCATGACTTCTCTCTCATCTCACATTACTCCTTTCTAATATAAACATCACATCATTTCTCTCCTCTATCTCTCATTCTCACTTTACTTATTTTCTCTTATTTTTGATTACACCCAATTTTTTTAAAATATTATTGATAAAAATTAAAAATATTATAGCCAAATTCTTAAATTTTTTTAGACGATTTAGTGCTTATCGTGCCAAAGGCACGAGCTTCTGCTAGTTATTACTATTACATTTGATGAAGATTTTGAATCACATATAACTCCTCTCTAATATAAATATCACATCATTTCTCTCCTCTATCTTCTCATTCTCACTCTCTCCTCTCTCCTTTCTGCTCATTTTCTCTTATTTTCAATCGCTCTTAATTTTTTTTCTTAAATATTATTGATAAAAATAAAAAATATTATAGTCAAATTCTTAAATTTTTTTAGACGATGTAGTGCTTATCGTGCCGAAGGCACGGACTTCCGCTAGTTAATTAATATGATATGATGATGTTTACCCCAAAGTTAAGTTGCATTAGGATACATATATGAAGAGTGAGCTTCTAGAGAGGACTTCCTTTTTTCCAACAGAGTGGACTTCTCACAAGTCTTGATTAGTAATCATCAAAGACCCAAAAAGTTTCCAAAAGAGAAAAGAAAAAAAAAAAGAAACGGTTGAAAAATGAAGCTCACTATTATAAAATTTGGGTCTTTGATGATTGTTAATGCAAGAGTTGTGAGAAGTTCACACTTTCTTGAAAAATAGGAAGACCTTTCTAGAAGCTCACTCCATATATGCAATAATAACTATATATCTCATTGAATATATTGAATTCTTTCAGGGAAAAGTGATTACAACACAAAGCATCAAGTACATGCCGTTCTATCTATCACTAGCCACCTTTGCCAACGGCGTTGTATGGACCATCTATGCTCTAATGCCCGTTGATCCCTACATTATTGTAAGTATGTTTATCCATGCATATGGGTTTAGTAATTAATGTCAAAACATAGAACCACTAAATGGGATTCTGCTTTGGGAGCTCAAATCTCATCTAATATTCTGCTTTAATTTCCAAAGGGTAGTATCCAACAACAAAATATAAAAATATTTTATTTAAAGTTTACTCTTCCCGTAGTTTTAGATGCAAAATTACTGATCATTAAATCTGTATAATCCAGTTTTTCAATAATATCCTTTCCTTGCTTTTTAATTGATAACAATTAATATATATTAATGATCCATTCAATCTTTATTGAGAGAGAATCATTCTAAGGTATATATGATTTGATCAATTTTGTAACTTTCAAAAACTTTTTTCTACAAAAGCAACAATAGATATAGTCTCCTACATTATGAAAGTATATATTACCCATTAGGAAATTAAAATGAGAGATCACATGAGAGAAATTCTCTTGGACGTACAGCCTAGCTAATTTAACCCTCTTCGATCTTGCATGCTGCTATCTATCTGCAGATCCCAAATGGTCTTGGGGCAATATCTGGTGCAGTTCAGCTCATTCTATATGCTTATTACAGCAGATTTACACCTAAACATCATGATGATGGTGGTGATGATCATGAGATGAAGCCCAACTCCGCTGATTTGCAAATGGTCGCGGCCCCATCCGTTTAATCTCTCTCCCATCCTAGCTAAATTAGCTTAAGCTGCCATGATATGCATGCATGCTCCACCTATTTGTAAGACAAAATTTACTTGAATATAAATTGTTTACAAGGAGAAATTTAGCCCATTCTTTCACAGGAGTACTTTTACCCAAATCTCTAGATCTCCTCCGAATATATATGCTCCAGTCCAGTGTTCTATTATCAGGTGAGGCAAAATATCTATTGTATTGTAGCCCCACTGTACGTTGCAACTATAATGGTGTAAAATATATATATCCAACGAATTAAGAAATGATAGGATAAAATCATAACGAACTAAAGAGAGGGAAGACAATACAGAGTACGGCCGGTTCAAGGGCTGTTCGCTCATATGCTGTATGTACTTTATCCGTAGCATCAAAACTGCTCTCTTGTTTCTTTGCTTCAGATTCAACATATTTTTTACCATCAAATATTGGAGATGCTTCTTGTCTTCTTCTCAAAAAAAAAAAAAAAAAAACAAACTAAAACAGACGTATTTATACCTAAAACCCACAGCAGCCCTCGACCCGTCCAGTGCGGCAGTGCCTGACACGAAGGCCTCAAAACTTCGACAAAAAAGTCCGCCAACAGGCGCCTGACACTAAACCAACAGGTGTGCATGTCGGGTGCCCGCGCTATACAGAAACTCACCGAACGAAACAGGACACGCTACCGGATGCCTGACCTCTGCACGCTTAACGTAGCTACTGCTAGAAGCTCAAACGCAGGAAAAGAACACCGAAAGGAACTAGGATGGAAGTCGCACTTCACAATAGTTATATATATTTACCATTAATTCGAGAAAACCATATTGGATATAGTCCGGCCACCACAAGGGAGAATAGCTTCAATTGATTAATTCAATGAGTGATCAATATCCAAGAGAATATCAACTCCATAAACATAACTTCAGACATGCAAGGGAAACTCGACATCCCAAGTGACAATAATTAAGATGTACTATTGAAGCCTTAAAGAAATTCTGGCGCATTGTGTACAAACCTCCATCGCAAGTGACATCCTTCAATATTATTAATCATAGGCCATAAACGCAACACCTTAAAACCCTAAACGCAGCACTTATTTAAAAAAAAAAAAAGAAATTTACCAAAATACCCCTCTTATGAAATAAGTAAAAAAAAAAAGTATAAGCTTATTTCATACTCAACTTATCTCCTCACTCTCACCAGATTCCCTCAGAGCAGAAATTGAAGATCTAGAATTTCGGTGTCGAATTTGATTCAAACAAGGTTAGTAAAACCCTAAATCGTAGTGTAAATCTTATATTTTATACTTGTAATGTGATTTTTTTTTATGATTTGCGATGTTTTGGACGAATTTCGCGCGGACAGACACCACAGTCGGACCTAAGGTTTTGGTCCGACCCTAGCCCTGGACAATCCCTTTCATTCCCCCTTTTTACCACTATTTACCTAACCGATTATCTAATTAATTATGTTTATATTTTTGAGTAAATTTTATAATTTATTTAGTTTTATGAAAATAATTAATTGTGTTTGTATTTTTGAGTTAATTAACCGATTAATTTGTTTAGTTTTATAAAAATAATTAATTTGTTTAGTTTTATGAAAATAATTTGTTTAGTTTTATAGAAATAATTAATTTTTAATAATATAAATGTCGAAGAGGCATGCATAAGACCGTAGTTCCCGACATAAAGATTTAGATGAGTATTCGGGACGACTTCGTGGTCGGCGAGTCATGACCTCTGTAAGACGTCAGTCAGTAGTCTCACCGGCTAGTAGTGATCCATCTATAGTCCCACCAGCTAGTAGTGGTCAGGGGTGGGGTGCTCAGCCTGGTCAGGGGTGGGGTGCTCAACCGGGTCAGAGGTGGGGAGCTCAGCCGGGTCAGGGGTGGGCTGCTCAGCCTAGTGAGGGGTCTAGTAGTCGTACGTAGTCCCACCGGTTGCTCCTATGTGGTCGCTAGATATGTATCCGGCACATATCTAGCGACCCTCAATTCTATCAGTTCTCTCCGCCCATCAGGACATCGCCTGTGATTGGTGATTCGGTGTTAGACCATGTTTTCCATGAGCCGTATACGATACAGATGACAGGTTCAGTCAGTGGGGTGAGTGGGAGTGGGAGGGGAAAGAGAAAGGGGCCTATTTCTCGTGGCTCATACATCTCATTCCAGGGTAGGCCTGAGGAGGAGGAGGATGAGGACGAGGAGGATGAGGACGAGGATGAGGAGCGACCGGATGGAGGGCCTGATGACGCTTTGTTGCTGATCAGTTTTTCTTCCCATATTGCACATGCGTTATGGAATGGTTTGGTAAGAATTTATTTTACTAATATGCATTCATTAATTATTTTTCTAATGTTGCTTTAGCCTCGTGGTTTGTTCTTAATGTTATATTGTTTTACTTGATATAAACAGGATCGCGGTATACTGACACTTCAGAACCGTTATGATCGGATTTCACGTTGGAGCATCGATGATGAGGCTATTCTGCGTGTTCTGAGGTTGAGTGGATTATACCATTTGACAGATTGTATGTTCCAGAACTTGAATGTGCCTCTGATCACAGCGTTTGTGGAGAGATGGCAGCCGGAAACAAACAGTTTCCATTTGCCATTTGGAGAGATGACCATCACATTGCACGATGTATGGTACATCCTACGTATTCCCGTGACTGGACATCCGATCATCGCTGACACTGCCGTGGATGTAATCAGATCACAGCTGGCGAGCTTGTTAGATATCAGTCCCTCACAGGTAATAAATCAGTAATATTTTTTGATAAATTCTTTATTTATATGATGCGAATTATATAAATTTTTTGGAACAGGTGCCTTCTTTGTGGAAGTCGGGAACCGTGACATTCAAGACGATACAGGAGCGTCTTTCTGGACCCCATTTGTCACCTACTGAAGTGGCAAAGGGTTATTTACTGTGGCTCCTGGCAGCGACGTTATTTCCTGACAAGACTCAAGGGGTCCATGTCCATTTCTTACCGTTTCTGCAGGATTTGCAGATCGTGCATGCCCATGCATGGTGGGCAGCCACCCTAGCAAATCTTTACCATCAGTTGGGGGTTGCATCTAGGGATATGCAACCGCACAATATCCCTCATATAGAGGCGAGCCAAACGCTCCAAACTGAAAGTCACCTTGATCGGCAAGAAGTGAGCAGACTTTGTTAGCCGATCAACATTCACCCAAACCGTATCGTGTCCATTCCGGGTAGCTGGAAGCCCGGTGACAAAATCCATCGTGATGTTTTCCCACTTCCGCTCAGGAATGGGAAGTGGCTGTAACTTGCCCGCAAGCCTCTGATGCTCAACCTTTACCTACTGACAGGTCAAACACCGCAAAACAAACTCAGCTATCTGCCTCTTCATGCCCCACCATCAAAAATTCTCTTGAAGGTCATGATACATCTTGGTGGTGTCAGGATAAATGCTCAATCAAGAACAGTGAGCATCAGTCAACAACTCGGTCTTCACCTCCTTATCATTGGGAATGCAAATGCATCCCCGAAACTTCAAGATCAAATCTGTCCCCAAAGCAAACTATGAATCAGAACCATCCCTCAAACTGTCAATGATAGCATGCAACTCCACATCGTCTCGCTGCAATGCTGAAAGTCGATCTCGCAGAGTCGGACTCAACAAGAGCTGACAAATCAATCCATCCACTCTGCCCTGAACTGGCTGAATCCGTAACCTCTAAAATTCATTAATCAACTGAGGCTGCCCAGTCAAACACATAAATCTGTCGGCTATCTTTCGGCTCAAAACATCGGCCACCACATTGGCCTTGCCGGGGCAATACCAGATCGTCAGATCATAATCCTATTACAGCTCTAGCCATCTCCGTTGTCTCTGATTCAACTCTTTCTGCGTAAAGATGTATTTCAGGCTCTTGTGATTGTTGACACCAGGACGTTAAGAACACGAAGGGGTAGGACGTAAAGCTTCAGGACGCGTTAAAACTCTGACTTTGGACGTTGGCTTGCCCTAAAGGGTCAGTGATGAATAGGACGTACGCTCAGGGTCATGGTCCCATTCAGGGCGTAAGGGCGAGGGCCATCCCTAGACATAGCTCCGAGGCATGATCCCACGACGTACACGTGGTCAGATAGGAGGAGCCACGTACTTGGCAGTTTAAGGCGGTTGAGGTGATTGACTAAATGGCGTAGAACGGGCAACATACTGAGACGATCCTTTGTAAGTGATCGGGCCACGAATGAAAGGAAGTTACCCACATTCTGATCGTGGGTGGTCGTATAACTGGCATTGTAACCGTCCCTAGGGTGAGTATAAATATATGTAATCCCAACTTTGTATTGGACACGAAGAATCAAATCAATCTAATCTATCTTTTAGTATTTATCACTTTTTAGTCATTAGTAATTAGCGTAGAGCTTAGCTTCCAAACCGAACTCATTTCGGTTACCCGGCATAGAGTGGATTCCTCATCCGGAACCCGATTCCGGCGATCGCAGGAGCGCCACTAGCCAATATCCTTGGTAACGTCAACAATTTGGCACGCCTGGTGGGACGCTGATCAGTATGGTGGATACCCGAAGGACTCCCCAGCACATTGAGACCAGTGCTGGTCTCGTCCCCGATAATGCCGGCGGCGGCAACAATATTCCATCAGTGGACCCTCCGCCTCCTGCTCCGGTAACATCTCAAGGCAGCGGCGATAATAACCTCAGGCCGAAGGTGCTCCCTCCTCCTCCAGAAACCCTTCCGCCTCCGCCGATGCCGGTGACAATGGAAGGACTGTGCGTCATCATCACCGACGTAATGGGCGCTATGCGCGAAGAGGTACTTTCTCAAACCTAAGTGATAATGCAAAATGTAACTAGTATGCATGCGAATCAATATGATAATTTGTCTAGGCAGTTTACGGAGCAACTT
>JAOWBR010055508.1:0-25075 GCA_028571145.1 Dionaea muscipula
CCCCCCCCCCCCGACGGGCTGTCTATAGGAGTTTTTCAACAATCCATGTACATTCTTCAGAGGTTTTGATTGCTTGTCAAGGAAATGATGAAGTTTCTTTTCCGAAAATATTCGTATATAGTGCATCCCTATATAACCCTGGATGTCCACTTTAGCAACTGCAATTTGTTTAATTGGAAGGAAATCTAGAATATGCATATGGATATTATCAATATGAAACATTTAAAACTATGTGTATTCCTTCATTTGTTTGTCATCCAGGAGTCCACAAGCTTTTTTTTTTGAGACAGAATTCCATATTTCTTAGGATATATGTCTTAAATATACAGATGGTACAATATTATCGTTATGCGCACATGTATATGCGGCTCATTTCACTAATTCTTTTCTCTCTATTGCAGTCTGGAGATCCTTCCCAAGAAAGAAATTATGGCTTTGAGGTACTCAATTGGTCTTAATCAGTTGATCTCTATACCTCTAAGCTGATTCCAATGCTCATGGCCTTTTCAATAACTGGTGTTTTAAGTTCCATGTTGGCTTCTTGCTTTTTCATTCTTCTATCCAACCAAAACATACTAAACCAAACGAAACCAAACCAGTCCAAAATCAAATCAAACCATAAAAACCAACCAAATCAAGCCAAACCAAGCTTAGTGCTTCTCTGAATATGGTGAAATTTATTTCCATGGTTTAGCATCAAACATACCACTAAAATAAAACTCACACTCTCAGCATGATGGTGAAGGTTTTAAAATTTCAAAGGTTCAGCATTTCTACGAAGATTGTGGAACCCTTATAAGGGGTTGAAGGATTCTTTTGCCATTTTGCATGGGTTCCTCGTAGATCAAAGCTTGGTGGTTTGAGTTCACTGTTTTCACAACGTATGCCTGTGCCTTCTGTTGTGGGGACACACTTGGATGGTGAAGTTCCATCATGCCAAATAATAATAAGCTGGAAATGTTAGAATATACTGATAATCATATTATGTTCGTGTTGTAATCCCAATTCCACTACTGAAGGTTTAGGTTTCCCCCCATGAGTAAGTTCCCTCTGCTGACTCTAAAGTGCTTTATACCGGCTTTTATCTTCCTATAAATGCTTCTAAGCAAGCAACAAACAAACACAAAATCTTCAAATAATCTGACATCCAAGTGGATGCTCTTGATATCTTCAACTTCAATTATTTTATGCCTTCTCTTGAGCATCACACTTGCTCTACAAATTCTGATTTTTCTGCTTTCCTGAGAAAAACAGCTGAAATTTGAGTTGGCTCTCTGAAAATATTAAAATTGGTGATATCGTGCATGTTTCCCCAATTTTGCTCACAGTTTGCATAATGATGGGATGTTAGTGGCCGACAAGCCCAATGCAAAAATTTAAATACAAAAGATACATAAAATAAACAAGGTCTACATGCTCAATAAACAGACACAGGAGCAGCATATGGTTATTTAACGTAGCAAACATGATCACATTCATTTTCATGTTTTCTATATTATATATTCTTTTTTGGTTGAAAACTTCTCTTTTTGTACTTATTTCTTTCTCCTTTAGCTTCTTTCTTTCCATTTCTATCTGAAAATGATAAATGATTTATCAAAAATGAAAAAGGAAGGCATGAAAGATGATATTAGTTACATAAAAAATTAAATGAGGTTTATATAAAAATAACTCTCCTTATCTAGTTGTTTTCACTTATTCACTTGCTTATTATGAAAGGATTACAAAGACATATTTGATTGAAAAACATTTAATGAGAATGATTAGTCTATATAGAAGTATTTCATATATCCAAATCATCCTTCCTGCATGGATGTGTTTTCATACTCCCTCGCGCTTTGGTTATATTTTGAATTAGTGTCAATTGATCATTGCACGTACTTTGTAACTATTTTGGTTATCTGTACAATCTTACTATTTTACGTTTTGATTGATAATTCGATTTTATATGGCTCTTGATGATTATACATGAAAAAGCAAGTTTGTTAACCTTGGGTGTAAGTGTCAAGGATACACTAACTGGGTTGAAGCCTTAGCCAAAAACTTGATATAACTTTGAAGGCATGTGTTCATCTTCACCATGGAGAACATAACACCTCTCTGACAGTCTGACTCCTTTGACAAAGATTTGAAACCATTTTTCATCTGTGAGCGACTTAAGAGAGAATTAAACACTGAAAGGAAGTCTTCTTATTGTTTTCTCATAAAAAACTACATGGTATAACCCTAGAATAAATAGGGTTCAAAGCCACCAAATCAGTTCCTAAAAGACAAGAAATGGTAGATAGAACAAATCAAGAAATCAAAAAAGCATATCTGAACAATATGCTAAACAGCAGGATATAGATCAACACCATATTTCAAATTCAAACTAATCCTAAGAAATCTGATTTCAATATCCAAATCTTTCTACACTCCCCCTTAAGCTGGACTAAAAACATCAAACAGTCCAAGCTTGCCTACAATTTTTTCAAAAGGTACCCTTGGAAGATCCTTGGTAAGAATATCTGAAGTTTGCTTTGTAGGGAGATTAACCAAACTTAACCCTCCCTCTTCAACCTTTTTCTTTAATAAAGTGTTTGTCTACTTCAACATGCTTTGTTCAGTCATGTTATAGTTGCCTTGTTGTTTGAAAACAGTTTCATAGGCTGATTAAATTCATATCTTAGTTGTTTCAGTAACATTTTCAGCCATAGTAGTTCATGGACTCGTTGAGCAATTGCTCTAAGTTCCGCTTCTGCAGTGCTTTTAGACATAACTGATTATTTTTTACTTCTCCATGTTCCCAAATTGCCCCATATGAACGTGCAATAGCCTGAAGTTGACCTCAAGTCGACTTGGATCCTGCCCAATCCATGCTTGTATAAACTTCTACGCTACGATTTTCATTCTTCTCAAAGAATAAACCTTTCCCCTGATGTTCCATTGACTTAGTGAAGGATTCAATACACAACTTCAAGATTTTCCTTGTAGTGAGCATGCATAAATTGACTAATTGTACTGAGAAACCAATATCTGGTCGAGTGTGTGAGAGAGAGATAAGTCTTCCAACCAAACGTTGATAGCTTCCTTTGTCAAAGGGTCAATACTTGTTTAAGACCCAATCTATAGGTTGGGTCTCGGTGTAGGGGCTGGCTTGCACCCAAGCATTCCGGTCTCCTTGAGTAGGTCTAGAATATACTTCCTTTGTGAAATTGCTATGCCTTTCCTGCTCTTTGCTCTCCTTCACCTTTAAAAAAGCGAGGGACATGAATAGAGAATGTTCTCAACATTGCAGCCTTGTTTTAAGTCATGAAACATACTGAGTAAAGAAAATTGACCGTATTGCTTTCAATTTCTTTTGTCTTCATAAGTTATAGATACACGCCTTTCACGCTTATTAGTTGTTTCCTGATGGTGAAAGTATACTCTCAATTTGCAAAGAGCAGGTTGCTGCATCTTCCTTGTCCTCGTTGACAAGATTTCCATGGGGTTCAAAATCACTATCAAGTACAGAAGATGTTGAACAGATTGGTGTTGTGGACCCATCAATTCCATTACAACTCTTTGAATTTGGTAGTGCGCTTCTCTAAGAACAGCTCCGTTCTTAACTTTCTAGACATTACTGTACAATCCATGAACTTGCTATTCTTCTGTATACAAAAGTAAGAAAACACTACTGTCTTGATACAGTTATTTGAGAGAGCTTCTATATCCTTTTCTAATTCTTTATGGTTGTGATTCTCATGCTTGAAGTACCTCTTATCACATATTTGTGAAAATGGATCACATTATGCGTTGTAGTATTTGGGCCACATGCAGACTACAACACACACTTTGACAAGTAGCTATTGTACTCTTTGTGTTCCTGGAATTTGGCAACGTATTATAAATTTCCAAGATGCGAGTTGTCTTAATGCGGAAATAGTTTGTCAAAGCCAAATACTATTTTCCGCTGTGTTCCTCGACAAATTTTAACAGGTTAAATTTGAGTTGGCTTGAGGGGCCAAAACGTGTAGCTGCCAATTAATTGGATTGGAATTGGCATCACTGCCCAAGGTGATGGAATTCTTGAGGACATAATCTGCATCTATGGAGACACTTCTGATACGAATCCGGTCGACTTGCGACGCGAACCCGCTCGAGATTGGATACCCGGGATCTCTTCAAAGTTCAAACGGCTTGGGATGGATCCACGACCCGAAGACCTTCAACTAAACCGAACCCAAACGATGAATCTAGAGCCGAGGACGAGGTTGAAAGGAAACGAACCTTGGAAATAAGGACGCCACAACCGAGTGTGTCTGCCCGATTCATAAGTCAAAGATTGCCTTGAAGATTCCCTTCGATTTGATCATTGGTTCTGTGGGAACCAAAGAGAAAAACACTCAACTTCTATTTCATAAATGTCATCAATGTTTATAATGAAACCTTAAGGGTCTTTAAATAGACCAATTAAACGAAGGAAATAAATAAAACAAAATCTAGAACAAAATAAAGCAAAATCAAGAAAATCCGTAAAATTTGTGTCTTACTCGACGTCGGGCAAGGACCGGTTAAGGGCCGGGCAATAGAGCTGATGCTGGCCTTGCGCCGGGTGAGGGTCCGCCATCCGACACTAGCCAAGGGTAGGGTGAGGGTCGGGTGTAGGCAGCCCGACGCCGGGCATGCACCAGGTATCCACAGGTTGAAGGCGGTGTAGGTAGTGTCGACGTCAAGAGACAGGCGACGACACAGACTCCTCCACGCGAACCATGGTTAACAAAACAACACGTACGTCCAACAAAATAGCACGTCGGGCCATCACCACATGCACGAAATCGAGCTAACACATCACGGACCAACCTGAGCATAGAGTCTTGAATTGCCTTGGCCAAAGCTCATGTAACCTGTCCTAGGGGAATCCGGGCTAACTTCTCATCTTCTGTTCTTAAGCCAGCTAGGATCACATCATCCCCCTCCTCTTGAAGAAGATTTGCCCTCAAATCAAAACCGGCTCCTGCAACAAACGGATGGAAATCAGTAACAAAGAAAATCAAGCACACAACACACATACCTAGCAAAGGCAAAGCGAAGCCGCGCTCGCTGAATCGCGCTAGAACATGACAACCACACAATAATCTCCTACGCCCTGGATAAAAAAACCAAGCAAGTCGAGGCCAACAACCTCGTGCCGAAGTAATCACAAGGTCGCGCAACTTGAAACAAATCAAATTCTAGGACAACAACTAAAACTATACCCCCAAAAACAAAGACGGCAATCTCAAAAGAAACAAACTCAAATGCGATAACACAACGAAACAAACTTAAATGAAACAAACCCAAAAAATTCACTCTTAAAGGAAACAAACACAAACGAAACAAATTCAAAGAGAACAAATGCAAAGAGGGACGAAAACTTCGAAGGAATGTACGCCGCCTCCTGCTTCACGAGTAACCACAACCAAGTACCAGAGACCAAGACACACAGCCTCCTGTCGTAGACCGGACAATGCAAAGGCATCCCAAATAACTCTGAACAGTACACAAAGTGCTGATAAATGACAAACTCGACGAATTGACGCATTGAATTAGCCCAAACAAGATCCTCTTCAACCTGCAACTCTTGCCTACTAGCAGCAAAGTCTAGGAGCACAAATCCATCAGCACAAAATGAATTAGCAAGCAAATTTGAAGTGCTAAATTCATTCAAATCAAAACTTAAACGCTCCAAATGAACACACGAGAACTCCCTACCACTCACAAAAGCAACGTTAAAATATTTTCCCTTACGCAAGACAAGATCTGGTAAACAAATAGATGTACTAGGAGCATTAGTTAAATCAAACGCCATAAACATCCTGTCAAATAAAACAAGCTCCGCTCCATTCACAGGCTTCCACTCAACTTCACAATTCAAAACAAATTCAGAAAACAGATATAAATCATGCAACTCAATAAGTAAGTCATCTAGGCTAGGAAAAGGAATAGAAGGACGACAACTTACCGAATTGTTAGTGCCAACCTGACACCCAACGTTTAAAGTACTTACCTCAACCTCCTTAAGAGAACAAAATTGGAGTCGTACAAGAACCTTCAACCTTACCAACACAACCTTCACCAGACAAGTTGACTTCCCAACTTTGTGGTTCCTTCATCTCTTTCGGATTGACATCCTTATGAACCTGTTGTGACAAAGAAACAACAGAACTAGACAAAGCAGGGTTAAGAACATCGATATTTAAAAATAATACTTCCTCCTTAATACCGGCTTTTACCTCGTGCATTTTTTCTCTCTTTTTATTTCCATCTGCTTTTACTTCATCAATCGCGCTCACTATTGCCTTTTCTCTCAATTTAATACTGGTCTTTAACGCCTTTTCATTTTCCTTTTGATTTTGTAATTCATTCCTTTTCTTTTCTCGCTCACTCTCTTTTTGCTTTTCCTTTTCACTCTCTTCTTTACATACTTGCTCAGACGATAAAGGCCTAAGAGTGAACGGTCTACCATTAAGTATATAGGAATATCTATTAGTGAAGCCATCATGCTTCACCTGTCTGTCAAACTACCACGGATGTCCCAACACCAAATGACCCATCTGTATAGGGACAATATCACAAAGCGCCTCATTCTCACACTTCCCTATTTTAAAAGACACAAATACTTACTTACTCACCGTTATTCCTCCATATCCATTAATTTCATTCAACCCCTGTAACATACAAGGCTTAGGATGATCCAGTGTGGCAATCCTAACTTCTCCACCATCGTTGAACTAGCTATATTGGTGCAACTCCCACCATCGATAATGACACTGAACACCTTATGTCTAACATAACACCTCATATAAAACAACTTCTGTTGGGCTTCTTCCTCCCTATCCTGTACACTCAAAACTCTCCCACTCCAACCATTCTTCCTATACCTACCCAAAGAGCTCTTATCATCTAACCCCTCATAATACCCATCTTTTCCTACCTCCTCATGTCTTCTCCTTCTCTCATGATCTCGAGGTGCTCAACTCGCCCTTCCCCTCCTATCCTTTCGTTCATTAACATTTTCCATCATTCGTCTAAATGCCTCGACTCCATCCCGATTAGCAATATCACCCGTCATTTTTTTTTGTGAAGAATTAAAGAACATGTTAGAGCCTCACGTGTGTTTACGTTCGTATGTTTCACTCAAGTGGCTTTTACCCTTTTATGCGCTCACACATCCTTGCCTTTTTTTTGCTCAATTCTCTTTTAAGTTCCGTGGAACTTCTGATCAATCAAAGAAATCCAGAAGATAACCAAGACAATCAAGGAACAAATGACTCGACAAGAACTGACAAGAATGAGAAGAATTGACAGGTTTGTAGAAAAAGAATTGGAACATGGAATAAAACTCAACGACTATAACAGGTGGAATGAAACTAGACAAGTGTCGACAAGGAAAAGAAAATGAAATCATGATGACAAGAAAACACGAAAACACAACTATAATGAATCGAATACTAGGGATAAGCAATTCTGAGAATTCAATGAGTCGAAGTCCAAATCGAATATCAAGAATTTTAAAATGATCTTCCCCCCCCATTTTTTTCAAGAAGATCAAGATCCATGATTTTTTTCTCACTGAATCGATCAAATTTTTTTTTTCTTGCACTTGATCGATTTTCTCTCTCTTTTTTTCCCAAGATCGTTCTTCCCTCACTTTTTTTGATCAGATTTTGCCGGATTGTCTTTTTTTTTGTATTTGAATTTGAAATTTCAAGGCCCGACGCCGAAAAATTCAAATTGACTAAACCCTAATTTCTAGGGTTTCAAACTAGGGCAAATGGAATTCAAGATTGTGTTTTTTTTAAACAACTCAAACGATGACTCAATTAGGGTTTCAACTTCCTTTTTTTAGGTTTCAAGAATCAAGAACCCTAATTTTTGTGTAACCCTATTTTTTTTGTAGGAAATCAAAGGACAACATAAACCCTAGTTTGACAACTAGGGTTTTCGACACAAACAAAATTTAAAAAAGATAAGAATCAACACAAGAAACACTAGAAGACACGAAAGAAATCAAGAACGCAAAAACAAATAGGGATAGAAAGATAGACAAGTCTGATTGAAGTAGGATTTGAGCCCGATCGACCTACGATGCAAATTCGCTCGAGATTAGATATGTACAATCTCTTTAAACGGCTTGGATGGATCCGAACCCAGACGATACATCTAGACCTGAGGACGAGGTTGAACGGAAATGAACCTTGTAAATAAGGACGCCACAATCGAGTGTGTATGCTCGATTGATAAGTCAAAGATCGCCTTGAAGATTCCTTTTGATTTGGGGTTAGAAATGAGCTTTTGCTCCTTATGAATAGTGGATTGGGTTCCTGATCTTCTCTACCCAACAATGAAACCACCCTCAAGTCTAAACACCTACTCCATGAAATAGCCACCTTACCATGCCCTTCTCCTTCCCACCCCCCAGCCTCCACCTTCGCCACCTCAGCCACCTCCTGCACCCCGGACAGAAATCACCATTTTTATTGATAACCTGTCAGAGACCGTGGGCAGAAAGGATATCTCTGAGTTCTTTAGTTCCTTTGGACAACTCATAGATGTCTTTGTGCCCTTCAAGTGGAGCAGATCTGGTTCTCGTTTTAGCTTTGTGAGATTTGACAGCTATGTGGCGGCAGGTCTTGCTGTCCTAAAGGTCGACGGTCGAAGGCTGAAGAACAATGTTTTGCATGCCAAGAGAGCCGCGTTTGGTAGGTGAACGTCTGGTTCGTACCTGAGGAAGGAGCACCATCCGAGCACAGACCACCAGGAGGATAGGAGTGATAGGTTGTCTTTTGGTCAGAAGATCAATTTCGATGGTTCAATGAACCAGCGCTGTCAGCTTGGGGGAAGAAGATTGCTGTCCTTCAAAGAAGCTCTTTAGGGGGTTGAGAGAAAGGTAGTCGACTTAGTGAGCCCTGTTTGCGGCGAGTCCCATCATATAGTCATCAACGACGAAACTCATGGGGTGGATCGGTTGACGCGAAGCTGTGTTATTGAGTGGGCGACTGGCAGCGGCACAGGAATCCATGCCTCGACTCTTCTCACGGACTTGGGGTTGCGGCAAGAGTGGTGTCGATCGGTAGCCATAAATGGCTGCTTATGTTCGATACCATTGAGGATTTCAGGTTGGTCTTGATGAAGGAGACTTCATGGTGGCTCTCCAGGGGCTTCTTGATGACCCCATGTTCTGATGAGATGATCCTCACGCCCAGGAGATGAGTGTGGCTCAAGTGTTATGGTATCCCTCTTCACGTCAGGTGCTCAAGGACATTCCTGTCTATAGGTCAGCATTAGGGCGAGGTGTTATTGGTCGATTTCGGGACGGTGGAGAGCGGATGTTTGGGTGAAGGGAGGATCAAAATTTTGACTGAGGTTGTGGCCGCCTTCTCTTTTGCTTTCAAACTGGTGGTTGATGGAAAGTTTTTCGATTGTTGGGTGGTGGAAGAAGGTCCGACCACCTTACCGCCGGCGCAAAGATGCTTTGATTTTGCAAGGTCATCTGGAACTGTGCAGTCAAGGGAGGAGTTCTAGAACCGGGGGCTATCGCCGGAGGATTCCATGCCCGATCGTTTGGTGGTTCACAGGATTCAAGAGCGGTCTGAGATGTCTGCGTCGAGTGATGGGGATAGGACGGGGGTCTCTCTTGCTCCTTTGACCACGGTGCTATCATCCGAGGATGCGTCTGACAGTGGAAATCCTGAGGTGTCATTGTGCTTTGGAGGAGATGATCTTGAGGAAGGAGGGAAGGGAAAGGACAGTTCTGCGCATGATCAGGGTTTTGGGGTTGCGGCGGATCGTCTTTGTCTTGTCCGAGGCAATGGCGAGAGGGTCGAGGAAGAGCAGAGCATCGATCTTTATGCGTTGCCAGCTGGGGAGGCTCTGGTGATGGGCAATGCGTAGTTGCCAGGTGACTTTGCAGGGACTGATGGGTTTCTTGGGCCTGGGCCTGAGCGGGTGAATCTGGTAGGAGATGGGATGTTGGGCATGATGGACCTGGCCAGATGGTTTTGGTTGATGATGGGCCTAGGCCTCCCTTGAGATTTGGGACTGTTGAGGGTGTTTTGGGTGTGGGACCTGGTGCGGAGGATAGGGGAGGGCGAGATGTGTCTGACGCAAATGGGTTTTGCTTGATTCTGGATGGGGATTCTTCGGATATTCCATCCATCGATCTGCACGTGGACTTGGGGGAACTCCCGTTAACATATCCTCGACTCAGCCCGTCACCTTCGCTTCCGCTTGTTTGGGGTTTTTCCCCACCTCGCCCATGGCCCATCCAAGCGTAAAGGATAAAAGGTCGTGGTTAAGTCAACGGTTTTAGCTTTGTCTTCTTTAGCTTCTGTTGGGAAGGTTAACCCGGTCAGACAGGAGGCTGAGGAATGTATCAGAATTGGTAAATTGCTTGGCATCGATTTCGAAGGGAGAGAGAAGGAGGCTATCTCGATGATGGTGGATTGGACGGCTCAGGATGCCCGTCGGTCGAAGGGGTTTGACTCCTAGGATGGCTGGTGATGGCAGATGTGGGACTTGTTCTAAGAATTTTTCGGTGGACTTAAGGCAGTGGAGTGTTTTTTGGACATGATAGGGTTTTTGTCAGGTTCGGACCCGAGCGGCCTGGTTTTTGGTGACCTCTTGGAGCCTCTCAGGGTGGATTGTGATTGATCTTTCTAATTCCCTTTCTTCCACTAGGGAGTGAGGCTTTCTTTTTCTTTTCTCTCCTATATTGATGTAAATCACTCGATTTTATCAATATATTTCCTCTTTACTGATAAAAAAGAAAGAAGCTAAAAGTATCCCCACCCTATATGTCAAAATTTTGACATGCCAAATAATTTGGCAAATTGGCATGTCAAATTTGACATGTCAAAAAGTAGACTTCCCCATCCGAGATTTTAAATACATTATTTTTATATTTTATTATTTTTTTGAAATTCTTTTATTTTTTTAGTCTTTGTAATTGGATGAATTTGGTTAAAGTTGTAAATTAATTTTTAGTTCATAATAAGATAACTATATCATATTAATTAATTAGTTAATATATCTAAAAAATCATAATAATAAATTTTTGAATAAATATTTCATTTTATTTTGATAGAAAAGATATGTACAATATTTCAAACATGCTTAAAACAACGAAAGAAACATCATAATCAGAACTGAGCCTCTATGACCTTCATACGCTACTAGTGTCCTATGTTCCGCCTATGTTTCAAACGCTGAATCAAATCTTCATGGAGTTGATGATGTGTTCTCTATTGCAGATGAGCATTCCGAATAAATGTAGTTGTTTTTGGGGTGAGGCCACAAATAATCGGAACTTAACCTCCATTACCTTCATATGCTTTATAGCTTACTGGGAGATTTTCATCCCGCTCATCCTCGATAATCATGTTATGTGCTGTGAATTATTGCGAGTATTGAGCTCGAGCGGATGCCCGTCTCTATACTCGTCTTTTTAACTCTATGGACTCCTCTATTGCCGATCTTGTAACTCATTGTCTTACTGTGAAGGAGATTTGAGATTATTTGGTTCTCCTGTATTCTGGAAAGGACAACATGAATAGACTTTATGATTTGTCTCAGTCTTTCTTTCGCCCTTAGTTTGGCGAGTTTGGTGAGTACTTTGCTTCATTTAAGAGGACCAATGAGGAGTTCAATATCTTAATGCCTATCACTGCGAAGATTACTGAGATGCAGTAGCAGCGTGAGGCCGTGAGCAGCTTGCCATCATGTCCTTCTTGAGCGGTTTACCACTTTCTTATGATTCTGTTCGTTCTCAGATCTTGGCTAGCAAAGAGACCTCATTGGCAAAGGCCTTCTCTAGAGCCAACAGAGCTATTCGGTCATCTTCTAATGCTAGTGGTGATCGTACTGCACTTGTTAATTCTGGTGGCTTTCGTGGCCGAGGCCATGGTCGAGATGGAGATCGTCCATTTTGCACTCATTGTTAGCGTCCTGGTCATATCATTGAGACATGTTATCAGCTTCATGACCGCTCTTCCACTTCTACCACCTCTACTCCTGATAGCACACCGGGTGCTCCTATTGCAAGGCTCCTCGTCATACTCGAGAGAGGTGTTTCAAGTTACATGGCCGACTCTCTACTCCTCAGTCTGCTCATGTGACTTCCTCTGGGCTGATCCTCCTGATACTGATGATTGTTTTTTTTGCCTCTACTCACACTCAACTTCTTTGGCCTCTTCTGTGCACTCTGCCCATTTTGGTTGCTTAACTTTCTGCCTCTCCTCACCAATGGATCATAGATACTGGGGCCTTGATCATATGGTTGGATGACTATTCCCCTATATCCTCATATCCGGATGTTCGGATTGCGGACGACACTTATATCCCAGTTAAGGGGATAGGGACAATATCTCTTACCTCTACGCACACCTTACATACTATTCTCTACATTCTACATTCCTTTTCTGCTTGTGATTTTATTATCTGTTAGTGCCTTAACTCAGATTAACCGGTGCCACGCTATATTTTCTGGTGATTCTTATATTTTTTAGAATCCTTGATGAGCAAGACTATTGGTAGGGATCGACACTTGTCAGGACTCTACGTGCTGGAGGTAGAGTCATCTTCCGTTGCTTTTCCTAGCATATCTACCACTGCCTTGGATCTTTATTGTCATCTTGGTCATCCGACGCTATCCAGTCTGAAGCGTTTCTGTCCTGAAGTTTAATCTTTATCCGACCATTTTTTGTGAGTCCTGTCAATTTGCGAAACACCATAGAGTCTCCTATCAGTCTAGAGTCAATAAACGAGCATGTGCTCCTTTTGCATTAGTACATTCTGATGTTTGAGGTTCTTGTCCAATACAGTCTAAGGCAGTTTTTCGTTACTTTGTGTCTTTTTTAGATGACTACTCAAGAATGACATAGTTATTTCTAATGAAGAATCATTCTGAGTTGTTTTTTATATTTACTGCTTTTTATACCGAGATACAGACACAAATTTTCATGTCTATACGCACATTCAGGATTGATAATGTCCGAGAGTACTTCTCATCTTCCTTCGCCATATTTATCACCACTCATGGGATTCTACATGAGTCCACTTACCCAGATACACCATCACAAAATGGTGTTGCTGAACGTAAATACGTCATGTTTTAAAAGTAACCCGAGCTCTTATGTTTCACATGAGTATACCGAAAACATTTTGGAGTGAAGCCGTTATGACTGTTGCCTACTTGATCAATTGCATGTTCTTCAAGGGGAGATAAAGGAAAGGAGCCAATTTTGCAACTGATTACTCCACACTAAGGGGAGAAAGACTTTATGTACCAAAGTCCCATATAGTTCTTTGAAAGAATTACAATCCTCTTGAAAGAATCTCCATTCTTTTCACTTACCAAAAAAAATCTATGTTCTTTTTTTGTCTAAAATAAATTTTCTGCTCTTTAGACATCTGGGATGTATCCATCATCATAATTTGTGTCTTCGCCATCTTTTCCTTAAGCAATTGCATTTTCTTTTTATCTCTCTCTTTTTTTTCTCTTTCATCATTTTTGGAAAAAGATCTCTAGCAAGTGTTTCTTTGTTGCTAGCTTTTCCTATCATTTTTTTCTTCGTAACCTTTGAACCTTGTGGTCTGTTTAGTGATGTAGCATTGCCGAAGTCATTTTTCTTAATTTCATTAGGAATGCTTGGATTAGAAGATGATGAGTATCTTGAATTAGTAGATTTGGATCTTTTTGATGATGTTCTTGTCAAAGATATGCTATTATCTGCAAGCCTGATTCTTCGGAGTTGGTTGTCGTTATCGTTATCGTGTCTGATTGTTATTGTTATCGTATTTAAATTTAAATGTAACCGAGATTTGCTCCTATGATTATGCTGAGAAGTGAGGGAGAAATTTTGCATAAATAGAAGATCAAAGTCTAGCAAGTAGATGATCGAGTCAAGTATTCATAATAGAGAATTATTCCAAATCTTCTCTTGTTTCTTTGACATGGTATCAGAGTCATTGGTACAGATCTAGACCTAGGCCCTCTAAGTTTTTGTCTGCCTCCGACGTGATTGACGGCGTCAGAGGGCAAAGTTACTCGATCATGTAGTCTAGGTAGCTGTATTTGCATTAGCGTCTATCCATATGTCTTCGATTGGGCACTTGTCTTGATTCCTCTTCCTTCAAATCCCATCGTCCCATATGGAGCCCTCATCGCCGACCAGCAAGAACACCACCAAGCCGAGGTCCACCAGCCGCACATTTGCCCAGCGAGTCGTCGCACACCACCTTGGATCGAAGACCAGATCTGGCCGCGCCATCCACCTGTGAGCCACCACTGCCCAGCCGTCTGCCACCCATCGTCCTCACTTCAGCTGCGCGCACAGCTGCCACCCGACCATCGGCGCGCCATCGAGACCCATCAATGCCGCCAGCATCGATCACCTAGATCTGTCGCCGTTCCTCCATCTTCATCATCGTCCTGGACCTAGGGTGAGCCGCTGTTGCTTGTTGTTAATTACAGTGTTCAGTTGTTGCTGGTCCATCTTCTTTTGAGGAGTTCAGGATTCCAGACGAATGCGATTGATTATCCGTCTTTTCAGTCAGTGAGGAAGATGGATGAAAAATTTACAAATTAGGTTCAGGAGGCATGTAAACAGACATGCAAATGGGCTATAGAACTTATGAACAAAAAGGATAAGTCTGAGGTGTATGAACTTGTCGAGCCTGTGGCCCACAGAGAAGATGATGAGCCATGGTTACTTGGTTTTAGCTTTGGCTCCTTGTCTTTTGGCTTTGGCTTCTTGGTTGCTTGGTTAGATGGCTCTGACTCCTTGGTTACGGCTTCAGCCTCTTAGTTTTGGCTTCGACTTCTTGGCGTTGGCTTCCGCTCCTTGGTTACAGTTTCGGCTTCTTGTCTTTTAGTTCCTGTTTTGTTGCAGTTCCTTGAATCATGTGGATGTGTTCACAATTTTGGTTTATAGGCTGCCACGTATTGGGTAGTCTCTCAGATTTCGATTCATAAGAGGTTCTTCTTGTGGAAGCCTCTTTTGGTATCACGATTGTCGTCAGTCTCTCGGGTTTTGGTTTCAGTTTCGGACTTTGTTGGCAAATTGATTTTTTTTATTCCTCGGCATCAATTTGAGGGAGGGTGTCAAAGATATGTTATCTCCAAGCTTGATTCTTCGGAGTTGATTATTGTTATCATTATCGTGTTTGGTTGTTATTGTTATCGTATTTGAATTTAAATGTAACCGAGATTTGCTCCTAGAATTATGCTGAGAAGTAAGGGGGAAATGCTGTATAAATAGAAGATCCTAGGCTAGCAAGTAGATGATTGAGTCAAGTATTCATAATAGAGAATCATTCCAAATCTCCTCTTGTTTCTTTGATAGTTCTTTCTTCTCCTACTTGAAATTGCTCCCCCTTTGGATGGAATCTCAGCAGATGCCAGGCATGGTCCAAGGTGAAAGTTTTTCCAACAGTTTCTTTAAAAAGTAATTTCGTGTCTGCAATCTAAAAGTTTATGTATATACAAATTATACATAGCAAAAAGTAAATTAATTTAGTATAAATTAGCAATGGTCAATTTAACAATATTTACCTTGTCTTGTTCATTGGTGCCACTTTGATTTCTGAAATGAATGGTTGCCAACGTAAAATTTGTTGACGAAAGTTTGAATCTTCCCCCATTGTTGCTGCAACATTCGAGGAAATCGATCACTGTAAAATCTTTTATCTTTGTGATAGAGTGTTGCAATCCGACCCCAAAACACACCTCTTTTTTGGTCATTCGAATGTATGGAATCAATACTTGTATTAAGCCAAGAATTAACAAGAAAACAATCTTCTTATATGCTAAAACCAGCACCTTGAGCACATGATTTAAATGTTTCAACAGAGAGAATATCTGATTCTTAACTAGAAAATTGAGATGGTTGTGTAGAGAAATAAGAAAATTGGGAATTAGAGGAATTCATGTTGTGTTAAGGTATAAAAATTTAGACATCTTCCTTCAATAAATATTTTTTTTTGTAAACTTCTGTTTTTTTTTTTTTTTTAGCCATTGTATACGGGGAGTTGCTGCACAAATGCAAAATGCAAATAATAAAAGTTGTAGAACCCTCATCAAAAGTAATAACAAAATATGCAAAAGGCACATGTTTAAGACTAGCCAATTTTGACGTTGAAATACTCACCAGCCAATTTTGCAACCTGCCATGTCATTGTTACGCTTGGGGTGGAGGTTTTTTGTATGTCATTTATGAGGATTCATTTTGCCAACTTGAATTTGGCATATGGGGTGGGGGTGCTCTAAGCGCTATTGATAAGGTTAAAACCCTTTTAACATGTATAAAATGTCAAACTCTTCTCTCTCCAACCAATGTGGGATGAGGGTATTACACAAGAGCCGCCTACTTGATGACTATTTTGTGTTACTACACCTTTGCTAGAACCCAATTGAATTTGCGATGTCCTTAATTCATCTTTTGACATGTGATAATCGAGTCAAGCAGTTTCTGTCTGTTGTTGACCGTTTGACATCACATTGCCTGTTTGTGTCATCGGACTATTCTTACCCACTACGAGGACTGTATACCTTGCTAATCATGCTTGTGTGGTTCTTGGTATACTTTTATAGCACCAGTACTCCCCAATTAGACAGACAAACAGCTGGCCTAACTGAGCCTCCTCAGGCCTTTTTGTTGTGACTAGCAAAAGATGAGAGCTCTTGCTGGTATGATGGTAGTAGCCTACTTTACATCTTCAATTGTTCTTATCTCCAGATCCTTCCTTCAGTTTAGCAATCAATTAGATCCCTTATGTAGTATATAAGGTATCACATGAGATGGGAAACAAGATCCCTTAACAATCAAAGCTAAGTGTTGGCAGATCAAATCATTAAAATATTTGATTAGATTTACTGTATAATAGCTGTTAAGATCAAATTTGTTTACGGTTTGTTTTCCTTCTTGCCTATATGTACCGTAAATTATGCTTAGAGAAATATGACTCGATTTATCATTATTTCCTATTCTCTCTAGAATTTCACATGGTTTCAGAGTGGGCTAATTTTTAATGGGTGATTCTGCCATGACCAGAGCTACTCACGGTGATGAAGCAACATCTGCCAAGTCTGGCCAAACTCAGATTGGAAGCTCAGCGGTCTCGTTTCATGGAGGAGATCTTGATTCCCTCCATATCACCACTCACAAACATTATCATCCCACACGATCTCTTCCCGCTAGGTAGAGTTAGTAACACGTGTCTCACACGTATATACAATGTCTGACAAATATAGTCCGTTGACTGGCGGCTACCTAACACTCACAAACTTGATTGTTCCAATTACTTGCAGTGGATTCAATCCGTTAAGATTGTTATCCTTGGCCACGGTAAGTTAGGGTACATCATCGGACATCTACCTACCACCGATCCAAAGTATCAAAAATGGTTGGCCGAGAACTCCATTGTTCTTGCTTGGCTCATTAATTCCATGGAGCCAAAAATCAGTTGGCGTTATCTTTTCTTCAAGACAACCAAGGACGTTTGGACTGTCGCCCAAAGGATGTATTCCGACCTTGGCAATGCTTCATAAATATTCGAACTCTGTTTGAAATTTAAAGAGATGAAACAAGGCACAAAAACTGCTACTCAATATATTTTTCTGACTGACACGATCTTTGGCAGGAGCTGGACCTGTTGAAGATAGTTCCACCTGTGCTGAATGTAGTATTAAGCAACAGAAACTTGAAGATGAACTGGTCTATGACTTTCTGACTGGACTGAATTCAGAACATGATGAAGTTTGTGGTCGAGTGGTAAGTTGCATGCCATTTCCAGATACTGAAGAAGCGTTTGCTGAGGTTCTTCGTGAGGAAGGACGATGCAGTCGCAGAGTAATGATGTCCGATTCAACAAGCCAACTCTTGAAGGATCTGCTCTTGTATCCAAGCAATATCCTCCCAATGGATGCGCTAATAATGACTTGCGATCAAATCGTTGAGGTGAAAACATGTGGTGTGATCATTACAACCGACGTGGACATGCCAGAGAAACTTGCTGGCACATTCATGGTAAGTAAACCAGCCAATTGGACTTCTGGTCGAGAATGAGAAGGAAGAGATGAGAGGCCATCTGACATCATCATCAACAACAATACGACTACTTTTTACAGGATGGGGTCGACCACACGTATCATAGGATACTTGTATACAAGATCCAACAATTATAGTGCGCAATGTGACATCAAATCCTACCCATCCAGTAGTGACAAAACTATAGTTCCAGTTAGTGTCTTGCCTCCATTTAACAAGGAACAAGTGTGTAGAATAGTGTGGTGGGAATCCTTACATTTCTTCATCGTCAAAAGGGCTTATATACTACAAGTGGTAAATACCTAAACTATCCTTAATGAGCCAAAGCACTACTCACAACACCCCCCTCAAGCTGGAGCATAGATATTAATCACACCCAGCTTGTTGCAAATAAATTAGACTCGATTCTCTGCTAACGACTTGGTAAGAATATCAGCAACTTGATCTGTGGTCTTCACATGTTTCAACGTAATATCACCTCCTTGGAGCTTTTCTCGTACGAAATGGCAATCAACCTCAATGTGCTTTGTCCTCTCATGAAATATTGGGTTTGATGCAATATGGATGACGGACAAACTGTCACTCCATAACTGAGTAGGCCGAGGAGCTGGATATTGTAACTCATCAAGTAACTGTCGAAGAAAGGTGACATCACTGGTCAAATGTGCAAGGGCACGATACCCTGATTCTGCGCTAGAGCGGGCAACAACCGGTTGTTTCTTACTCTTCCATGAGACTAGGTTTTCACCCACAAACACACAATAGTCAGTCGTGGACTTCCTATCACAAGGTGAACCTGCCTAATCAACATCAGAAAATCTCTCTATCCGACGATGCCCATGATCACTATATAGCAGGCCTCGACTGGGATGCCCCTTGATATATTTGAGAATGTGCAATGCAACTTCCCAATGAGGAGCTCGAGGATCAGACATAAACTGACTCACAACACTCATAGAAAAAGCAATATCTGGACGGGTGATGGCAAGATAATTTAGCTTATCCACCAACCGTCTATACCTGCCTGGATCATCACATGTCTCTCCTTCAGGTGCAAGCTTCATTCCAGGAAGTATAGGAGTATCACTTGGCTTCACACTCATCATACCAGTATCTCGAAGCAAATCAAGAGCATACTTGCGTTGAGATAAGAAAATCCCACGCCTGCAACGAGTGACCTCGATGTCAAGAAAATACTTTACTCTCCAAGTTCTTTAGTATGAAACTGTGTCTGCAAAAAAGCCTTTAAGGTCGCAATCCCTATTATATCGTCACCAGTGATCACAATGTCATCCACATAGACAATCAGAAGAATACACCCAGCATCAGAGTGTCTATAGAAAATCGAATGATCCTTTGCTGACCTCCTCAAACCAAAGTCCAACACAGCAGAACTAAACCTCCTAAACCAGGCTCTGGGAAACTATTTCAAGCCATATAGAGATTTCTTTAAGCGACAGATATGTCCAGACTCTCCCTGAGCAACAAACCCGGGAGATTGCTCCACATATACCTCCTCCTGCACGTCACCATGAAGAAAAACATTCTTCACTTCCAACTGGTGCAGAGGCCAACCAGAAAAAGCAGCAAGAGAAATGAGTAGACGAACCAAAGTCATATTGGCAATAGAAGAGAAGTTGTCAGTGCAATTAACACCATATACCTGAGCATATCCTTTGGCCACCAGACGGGCCTTTAGACGAGTAATAGAGCCATTTGGATTCACCTTCACAGCAAACACCCACTTACAACCAATAGCCTTCTTCCCGGGAGGTAAGGGAATAAGATCCTAAATCTGAATAGCCTTAAGCGCCTGCATCTCCTCACACATGACCTGCAACCACCCCGGGGAAGAGAGGGCTTCAGAGAGAGATCGAGGAATAGAAATGGAGTCCAAAACAGAGATAAGTGATTGCAGAGAAGAGGATACCCCATTATAAGAGAGATGATCGGATATAGGATATGTAGCACAATGACGCTGACCGTTTCGAAGGGTAATCGGAAGGTCTAAATCAGAAGGTGGAAAAGACGGAGGAGCTGCCGATGATGAAGCCATAGTGGATGGTGAAGGATCAGAATCAGGAACAACCGGGGAAGGATCCAAATCAGGAGTAGCAATCGGAGGAGCAACAACAGGAGGAGCACACTCATCCCCGTGGTCCAATTGATTAATGATGACCAGATGAGGATGGCGGGTATATACCCGAATAGGAAAGGTAGGTGGTGAGTCAAGTGGAGAAGTCGGAACTGGTGGAGAAGCTGGAGCGAGTGGAAAAGGTGGAGAGGCCGGAACAGGGGATGGTGATAATGGAATTCGAACTAACTCGTAGACAAGAAGATCATCCACAGAAACGGAGGACTCTGATGAGGGCTCAACTGTGGGTGAAGAAGAGCTGAACGGGGTAGCCTCATCGAATGCAACGTCAACAGAAATACAGAATCGCCTCAACTAAGGAGAGTAGCATCGATACCCCTTCTGCGTGCAAGAATATCTCAAAAAGATGCACCGTAAAGACTTGGGATCCAACTTTGTAAGATGTGGTCGGATATCTCAAACATTACATCTACACCCAAAGATACGCAGAGGCAGAGGATGAAGGGGTCGACCGGGAAATAACACACTGTAAGGGATCTCCCCCTGAAGAACAGACGATGGCATCTAGTTGATCAAATATGCAGCGGTCAACACGACTTCACTCTAAAACACCTTGGACACACGTGTCTGAAACATAAGTGCTTGGGTAACCTCCAGCAAATGACGATTCTTCCGTTCAACAACCTCATTTTGAGAAGGGGCATCTGGACAGGAAGACTGATGAATGATCCCATACTGACTCATAAAGGTAGTAAAGGAAGAGGAAAAGTATTCTCGAGCATTATCACTACGGAGAACACGAATAGGCACCGAAAACTGCGTCTAAATCTCAGCATAAAAGGCAGTAAATACAGAAAATAGCTCTGACCGAGAATTCAGAAGGTATAACCATGTCATGTAAGAATAATCATCAACAAATGTGACAAAGTAGTGAAAATCAGCACAGGACTGAATTGGACAAGGTCCTTAAATATCAGAATGAATCAGATCAAAGGGAGCAGAGGCCTGTGTAGTAGTCCGAGGCAAATAGGTGGCTCTATGGTGCTTAGCGAATTGGCAAGACTCACAAAATAACTGGGACACCGACTGAGCCTCAGGGCATAGTCTCTTGAAGCTAGAAAGAGATGGATGACCCAAGCGATTATGAATATCAAGAATAGTGGAGGAGACTTCAGGACAAGCTATACTGGAGGAATCGCTGTCCAATACATAAAGCCGCCAGAGGTACGACAACCTTTACCAAGAAGTGCCCCTATCAAAAGGTCCTAAATCTCACAAGAACCATCACAAAAAACATGGTAGTGATGAGTTCAAGTCGACACTGTTAAAATAAATATTATTCATGGGCCTTCTACCATCAGGTCGATCTTTTGGTAGAGTTTATTTTCTAACATGGTATCAGAGCAGGTGTGACCAAAGGTCACGAGTTCGAATCCTACGAGCGCGACCCCTATTTATATAGCATTTGGTATGAGATGAGACAGTGCACAGTCACGCTTCAAGCCTAAAAGAGGCATTCGCGTGAAGGGACGCGTTAAAATAAATATTATTCATGGGTTTTTTACCATCAGGTCGATCTTTTGGTAGAGTTGGTTTCTTAACAACACCGACAGATAATAAATTCAAAGGAAGGTCAGGTAAATAAAGGATTGAAGAAATGGTTAAGGTAGGGGTAAGGGGAACTGTCCCCACTCCTCGAACCGATATATAAGAACCATCGACGACTCGTACGTCAGGATAGGAGGAGATAGACGAGTAGTGACACAGTAAACTTAGAGAGCCGGTCATATGATCAGATGTCCCAGAATCGATAATCCAGCTACGAGGAGAAACAAACCAATATGCGGCAGACTAGAACGACTGACCAATGGTGGCCAATGAAGAATGCTACCGAAACATGTCCATCTCACAAGGAACGATACACCACCCAAGAGACAATGATAAGTTCACCAAAACGTGAGTCCTAATGAGGCAGCTGAATCACATATCACAACTCAAATGATCGAACACCCCAATCGTAGAGGAAGCAACATGTGAAGTGACACATCGACATTTCAACGAAGAGAGCAGTAAACTCATAAGAGGAGAAGTCGTCGTCATCTCAGATGCCATAGCTTAAATAAACAAAGTACTCAGAAGAGGCAATCTCACAGAAATAGGCAATTGCAGTTCATAAAATGAAGGAGCAGGAGCAGTGAGAGGATACCAAGCAAGTAAAGAAGCAGAAAGCAGGGGAGACCACAAGCAGGAGCAACAACAACCTTACGAAGGAACACACAAAGACCAATCAAGCTTGAAGCTCATAGATCGAGCGGGAATCAGGAGAGATCACAAGAGAAAATAATCGGGAGAGAAAACGAAGCTTCCTGCCTCTAGAGGTCGTCGGAGGCGGCACGTGATACCCACGCGCGGAGAGGGAAAGAGGTGTGCGGTGACGCATAAAGACTCCGGCAGGGCTGAAGACAGTGGCATAGGCGGCGACAAAAGATGGGCGTCCACCCTAGACCATGCAATCAGTGAAATTCATAAGCAAACCACGCGAAATTACACCATCTCCAACCCTAACTCGCGGTGGCGATGAAAACCGTCACATACGGCAGCCGCCGGGGACGGGACCTGCTCCCCTGAGGTCGCCTAGGTCTGGGCTGAGTGTTAGTGGTGGCGGTTAGGGCAGAAAGTTGGCGGTGGTGAGTGCTTCAGGTAAAGGTAGTGGTGGCTTAGGGTTTTGGGGCTGTGTACGTAGGTGGCAGGAAGGGAGAAGGCTCTGATACCATGTAGAATAGTGTGGTGGGAATCCTTAAATTTCTTTATTGTCAAAAGAGCTTATATACTATAAGTGATAAATACCTAAACTACCCTCAATGAGCCAAAGCACTACTCACAACAAAGTGGAATATAGTGAGAGTAGAGATTGATGGAAGAGTTAAAGATCAAATATGAAGGACCTATGCGTCTCTATCGTATAACAAATCTACCATTAGTATTGCTCATAATCTTGTCCATCATGACACGACAAAACACGTTGAGGTTTATCTGTACTTTATTAAAGAGAGATTGACATAGGAATCGTTAGCATTGATTATGTTTCCACTACTCAACAACTTGCTGATGTTTTTACAAAGGGATTAACAGAACAAGTATTTGACCGTCTTCTGAACAAGCTTGGACTTGTGAACATCTATAGTCCAGCTTGAGGGAAAATGTTGGCAGAACAAATTATTAAAGATTTGATTTGTCAAATATAGATTTGTTTAAGTCAAAGATATGATTAGTCAGTCAAAGATTTGATTAGATTTACTGTATAATAGCTGTCAAGATCAGATTTGTTATCAATTTGTTTTCCTTCTTGCCTATATATACTAAAACTTATGCTTAGAGAAATATAACACGATTTATCATTATTTCCTATACTCTCTAGAATTTCACACTAAACTTGCTGAATATTTGAGGGGCTTTGTGCTCTTTTCATGTGAATGTCCAGGCATATTGATTTGAGAAGTGTAAATTTTAATTAGGTTCCTTGGTTATAGCATGCATTTTGCAGCGTATGTCCAATGTCACTGGTGAACGAGAAACTGAGTTATACTAGAGTCCTTCAAAACCCATCTATTTGGCTAACTCTTGTCATAATTGGTGAAACAGAGGCGTGCCCCTTTTGTAGGAGAGTACGAGAAGCCATGACCGAACTTGACCTACTGATAGAGGTGAGCTTCAAAGAAAGGAATTTCCTTCTCTATCCGGTTTTGATGAATTGTTAATAGATTACGGGTTTCTTCCATTATTTGTTGTTACGTATATTCAAATAAATATTCTCGGTAAGTTGTAGGAGGTCATGCAAAATATAGCATCTTTCTTGGTGT
Source organism: Dionaea muscipula (assembly GCA_028571145.1). Lineage (NCBI taxonomy): Eukaryota > Viridiplantae > Streptophyta > Magnoliopsida > Caryophyllales > Droseraceae > Dionaea > Dionaea muscipula. Next base: position 24,006 of record JAOWBR010055508.1, read on the forward strand.
GCTTGTGTGTGTTATGTTTGTAGGGACCTAGGCTAGGGGCTTTTCCCATGCTTATTCTGGGTTTGTAGGTGCGGACACCTGTTCACTGGCAATTTATTCTCACTGACGTGCTAGAGAAAACCCACTAAGTGTATAGATATGTGCATGGGGAAATTAAAAACTTCTAAACCCATAGGCATAAATGATTAACTTCCTTAGTATATGTAGAAACCAACTATAAAAATGATAATACATATCTAAATGCTTTACCAAAAATTCAAAATATAAAAACATTAAAATGAAAGAGTCTAAACCAGAAATGAGAAAGATGGCGATGGAAGGAAATGAAATGACAAGGAATGTAAAGCTCAAATGAGGAAAAAGAAAGAAAAAAACAAAAGAAGAGAATCGGAGAGAGAAAAGCTGGTGGGAAAAAGAGAGGGATACCGAAAAAGAAAATAGGTAAGGAGAGGGAATGGAAAAACGAAAGGAAAGGGGAAACAAGGAAAGAGAAAAGATTTGTTCCAAAAAAATTTGTAATCCCACTTTCTTTCTGAAGACACATCACCTCATGGTATCCAAAGCGCTAGTGGAGCGTCCAACACTTAAGCACTCGCATGAGACATCATTATCATATCCTGATGATCAAATCTCGTGGGGTCGGTCACATGTATCCGTTAGGGTACATGCACATAGATGCGACAAATAGTGCGTTGGTTGTCGGTTACCTAACACGTACTGTTCAAGCCTAATAAAAGATTAGGTTTGAGTTATATAAAATAATATAGAGTAATATGATACGATAATTTAGGAATGACAATGGGACGGGTACGGGTAATATCCGACTATACCTGGAATTTTTTCCCCGTACGCGAACCCGTCCCGTACCCATTCGGGGCTTAAAATCCCCGTACCCGAACCTGCCCCAATCGGGTATGGGGCGGGTTTCGGGGAATCCTCGTTAGGGGCATGGGGCGTGTTCGGGTTCGGAGCGGGTTCGGGGTACGGGACGGATTCGGGTAAGTAAATACTGTAGGTTATGAGGCGGATTACGGGTTTGGGACGGGTTCAGGTTCGGGGTGGGTTCGGGG
>JAOWBR010055509.1:0-15435 GCA_028571145.1 Dionaea muscipula
GGCAACCAGAAGTGGTTCTCAAGTCTTAGGTGACATCGCTTGGCTCATTTTCAGACGATAATAGAGTGTATTCCTCAGTAGAGCCTCCAGGGCAGCATAGATCCGTATCGGCGTGGAGGGGTGATACGGCTACCGGGTTCTTAACCAAGTAGATTATCAGATGCAACTAATATGCTGACAACGATAGATTTGAATGATATCAAAGTGGTTTTCCCTTGCCCTCCTGAATACAAGTATGCTCTTCCTTCCCGAACTCAAACAACTGCTAATTCTGAAGCACAAATTGCACTGGCCATCCATCTAGATCACTTCAGAAATGGCCTTAGATTCCCGTTGTATCCATTCATTGTAGCTGTTTTGAGAGCTTATAGAATTATCCCAGCATAGCTCACTCCGGAGTCCATTGCTTACATCGTGAGCTTCATCATCCGAAGTGCATGGTTTGATGTTCCGCCCTCCCTAGTAACCTTCAGTATATGCTATGACTTGATTCAGGAACTAGGTAGAACTGGGTACTATAAGTTCGTGTTGTAGGAGGGATGCAAATTGGTGACCTCCGTGGAGAACTCCGAGCTGTGGAAGCAAAAGTTCATATTGGTGGAGGGCGGTGTGTTCCCGATCAGTACTATGCTCAGAACCCCATGGCGCACTCCGGTGATACCAGATAGAGAGCCCACCTTGAGAGAGTAAGCCTTTATACACTATCTGGGAGCAGCGGAGAGGCCCACGCCATATCTTCATAATGTGATCAGATTGGAGAACCTTGAGCTCTGGAAAATAGCAATACATCCACATCCTAATAAGTTTCAATGTAACAAGAATCGTTAAAGACTGAAGATTCTGAATTTGTAGAATTAACACAGTGTGTTGATGCAGGTGTGATGACCAGTAGTCAAGAGGCTCTCTATGAGCTGGCGACACTCGGATGGAGATTGGTCCACGTGGAGGACGATACCAGTGAGGACAACAGAAGTGGAGTTGAAGAAGATGATGATGAAGAAGAAGCGGACGGAAATGTTACCGTTGCCGACGATTAGAGAATCCCCCTTCCTAATCGATGAAGTTAAAACTCATGCACAACACCCCTTATCATCCGTCTTAATGTAATGGCCCTCTTTCTTTGATTAATGAAGAAGTGTCACATTTATGAGTCGATGGTGATAACTATATCGTTCAACGTAAAATGAGTACCAAGTCGGAGATAGCCCAAATCAGTATCTTCAATTCAAAGATCGTGGAGATGGCGTGAAAACATTTCCCGAACTTCACACTCAAATGCGTCCCTATCAGAAAAAGATAACGTTATTAATGGGGAAGATTGAGTAAATCAGGCAATTAATGTAGTCATGAAAGAAGCACTGAGAAGGAAAAGAATATTCCCTGACAAGCGGATCTGAGGGGAAGATAGATGGCCAGAAGTAGTAATGCCCAAAGGCCATTGAACTACTCGAATTAAATACGGCTGTGGGATCTATAAAAGCACTTCCCCAGTCACAACAATTTACCAAATTTAAAAACTTTAAACTAAAACCTTAATACTTCGAAACAATAACCAGGGATGAAAGTGTGGACGGTCTCGACAAAGTACACATCAAGAGCCTTCTAGGGTATCAGTTAATGAAATCAGTGAGGCCACAAGCATTCTGGATGTCCATGATTTATTCAACATCCAAATAGCATTTCTGCGAGCTCTTGGAATAGACTACCATCTCCCCCGTCCTCAAGAGACCGTGCTGAATTTTATTAAGGAGAATGCGGTGGCAATACATGTTGCTCATTTGAAGAATGGATTGAGACTTCCATTGCATCGATTCGTAGCAAGGGTCTTGAATGCTTACAAACTCGTCCCAACACAGTTGACTCCAGAATCCATCGGATATATCGTGAGCTTTATAATCCAAAGCCAAGCACAAGGTTTGCCGCCCTCCCTTCCTGTATTTGCATGTTGTTATGAATTGGTGCCAGAACCGTATGAGTGGGGCTTTTATCTGTTTAAACCACGGTCCGGCTACCAAGTGTGTAGGATTCAAAGGGAGATAGTTGTATGGCGGCGGAAGTTCAAACATGGGACGGATAAAGAGTGGGAGATCAACATTCAGCCGGGCATGCCAACGCAGACCCCGGATTGAGTGGATGATCATTTGCGTTTCGGCAAACAACAACGATGTTCCCCAACGCAGGAGAAGGAGACCCTGGAGAGCCTTTCGGCAAGCCGCAACGGAATACCGAAGTTTGATGATGTTGTGACCCTGGAAACATTGGAGCAATATGGAATTACTGAGATTGCTCACCCTAGTAAGTGACACCGCAATAATTATTGTTTCAAGAGATTCAAATGTAAGCATGAGTTCTTTGTTAATTATGTAGAGTTCATGTGGAAGAGTTTGAAGAGCGTGTACGGTAGAACATGCAAGCAAAATGAGATCAACACCCCAGCTCCAATGATTGAGGTATCGGATTCGGACTAAGAATGAAGCAGAAGAAATGAAGACCCCGTCCCCAAACTTGTAATCCTTTAGTTAAGTAGCTTAGGATTGAAATGCATTGTAATTGTGAAGCGGTAACTCCATTAATATTTTAATGAATTCCCCTTCTCGCATGTGATGGATCCCCGACGCATCATTTTGGACCCCGAAAAATTGATTACAAAGTCTCAGAAATATTACAAACATGACCATGTCAGGGAAAGATCCTCCCCCCTCACACTAAAGCATACGACAGTGAATGCGTCATTAATTCCTCCCCTAAGTTGAATTCACCATCTTGGCAATTCGTAAGTAGAACCATGTCGGAAGAAGGAATGACACAGAATGTCGATCTTCCCCTCTCACTAGACCATACCAAAGTCTAGTAGTGGGTAGTGGAGTCTAACTCATTCAAAATTGAAACCGTGAAGTGGGCTTGGGCTAGGAAAGCAACGCGGGGCCCAATTCCTTAGAGGAGAGTAATGATCCCCTGAAAGCTGAAAAGACATATCCCCTTCGTCAATCACCAAACTTTAAATCATAAATCTATTTTTCATTCAAGAGAAAGCCATCCTGAAATTAAGAACCCTAAACCCCAGCTGAATTGCAAATCGAGAACCCTCCATCCACAAGAGTAGCAATCTAAGAGCAAAAGAAAATTAAGAACACATAATCGAACTTAGGTACCTACCTCTTCCTCAAAATCCCCTTTCTGCTGTTTTCATTCAATCCCTATTATAACTCAACTATCTCTATTACTGGAGAAATTCGAACCTTGAAATGACCTCCGACTCACGATACAGAAATGCGTCCAGCATTAAGCTCGTAGAGAATGATGGTTCAATTAGAGAAGTGCACGGGGCTCTAACGATTGTGGACTTAGAAGATATGAGGATTTCTTTCCCGTGCCTTTTTGAGTGCCAGATGTATTTTCCAAACCCCAATCACACGGCTCTGGATGTTCCGGATGACAAAACGATTGCTGTGCACTTTGACTATTTGTAAAATGGTTTGAAATTTCCCTTACATCCTTTTATTGTTACCGTCATGAAAGCATACAATTTGGTGTCGGCTTAGTTACATCCGAATTCAATCTCTCTAATCAATTCATTCATAATTTTCTGTCATGCCGATGGCCGAAAGCCGATATTGAAACTCTGGCATAAGCTTGTAACCTTGAATCCCGCAGCTCCCAAAAAGAGTGAATACTGGTCGTTTAAGGCTATTGAAGGTTATAAGCTCGTGGTCGGAAGGGAAAGCATTAAGTGTTGGAAATGTAAGTTTGTGATGGTTTCAAAGCCAAACACATGGCCATTTTCGACACGTCGGTTTTTAACAGTTCCTCTCACGACTCCTTTTGAACATGAACCATCAATTACCGATTTAGAGAAGCGGTTTCTAGAGTCCTTCAGCAGTAACTAGTGTCCACTACCCAAACATTATGAAATTGTTACTCCACTGGCCCTTGAACTCTGTGGCATTGCTAAAGTGCCGCATCATCGTAGGTGTCCAGGAGAGCATAAGTTTAAAATCACTATGTTAAGTCTATAGTAATGCATGTGTTGTTCTTTGATGCAGGTGGGATGTATCGAACTCTAGTTTATCAGCTTTTGGGTTTCACAAAGAAAGAAAGAGAACATGTCAACGAGTTATTAGATACCCCCTCACCTATCTCGGCTCCAGCTCAAGGGGAAGGATCGTCAACTCAAGCGAACCCGGTTCCAGCAGTACCATAAGGGGTTTCAGGAGTAGGAGAAACTTCCATAGATCCGACATTAAACAAAATGGTGAAGGATGTGCTGGCCGAGAGTAGTGCATCCACTCCAGAGTCAAGAGGTGAAAATGCTGATGTTCCTGAAGCAGCTCTGCCAACCATCTAAGAAGAAGAAGAGGAGAGTGATACTGAACCTCTAGGCCATGTGATATGCAGACAGAGGAAGCAAAAACAAGTTGTAGAGCATTCAGATTCTCTCAACACCCCTATCCTTATGATTCCAACTCCAGGAGGGAAAATAACTTCTAAGTTGCCTGATTGAAGACAGGAGAATGTGCTGGCCGACACTGGAGTAGAGTTGACAATAGTGTCGTATGTTAAGACTCAGTAGGATAGAGGTGTCGGGATAGAGGTGTCGGGATAAGGCATCGTGGAGAAAGAATCTCGAAAGAGGAAAACCCCTCAGTCTGTAGCTGTTACGACCAAGAAGGTAGTGAAAAAGAAGGGAATAACAATTAGAGAACCGCAGGATAAAAGTCTGATTCCAAAGCAGAAGAAGTGGGTTCCGGAAATAGCTCAAGAAATAGCTGAGGAGCCGGCAACCAAAAGGCAAAAGATCGCTCATGGGAAGAAAATAATAACTGCTCAAAAAATTCCACCAAAAAGCTGAAGTTAAACACAAATGAGGATGGCCTCAAAGAAGAGGGTTGGTCCAACTACGAATAGGGGAAGAGGGCAAGTGGTGCAAAGTGATTTCGACTCTGAAAACAATGAACATCAACCCTCAGCAACAACCCAGGAACAACACGAAGAAGGGGTAGCCTCAGTAGGCACACATGATGAAAGCTCTGGGATAACATTGCCAACGGAAACCTTGGTCCCGAACTGGCGCTTCATGGAGTGGGATAAAGTGTTGACCGATCGGACAAAGGGAACAAAAGGAACAATAAGTCATGCAACACTATGTGCAGAATATCTACGAGGTCCGATGTTTGGAGGAGATATTGATCAGATGCAGGGCATGAATTACAAACAACACATGGCAATGATGGCAACTCATTCTGCAAAGGTAAGCTCTTCTCCACATAAGAATCATTTTTGGGTTATGCATAGACAACCAAAACTGTTGGTCCTTAAAAGGTGGCTCTACAAGTTCAGAGGGGGGGGGGGAGTGAATGAACTTGTAGGTTATTAAAACTTTTTCAAACTCTAAGAGAATATGCAGTGGAATGTATTTCTATTGCCCCTTTTAATTAGTTTTCAAATCTGTTTAAATACTTTTGTTTTAATCTTAATGATGTGAGTGTGGTATGCAATGCTAAAAGTAAAATTGAAACACAAACATATAGAGGTTCATGGTGGTGTAATCCGCTACTCCTTTCTTCTCCTTGTGATATAGGAGGAATCCACTATGTATTTAACACCTAATACAATAGTGTACAGTCAATAATTTGACTGTGAAACCACACATAACTCCTTCGAACTCTATCTTCAGCTGCTATCACACTGTCTGTTCCTTCACAACTTGGTATTGCTTCAATAGCTTCAGTCCTTCACCCTTTCGAATGCTTCAACTGCCTTGATCCTTCATAACTCTAGTTGCTTCACCAATCTTGCAGCTCCTTCACAAACGATGGCTTCACTGATCCCTTCAATCCTTTATGGATGCTCCACTTCACTGATCAATAAGAATATAAATCTTGTGTTAATGTGGATTGAATCACTATATGGTGATTCTCGAGCTTTTCTGGATGTCTCTTTGCAGAATAGGGTTCGCTCGATATATTCTCTAACTGAGAATACTGGATGTTTCTTTGAAGCTCAAGATCTTATGCAGACACTTCAAAAGTTCTCAAAAAGTTATTCTCCCTTTCTTCGTAGCTGGGTATTTATCCTCTGTTTAAAAAATATACCCGTTGAAGAACCATTGAAGATGATCTTCTTCTTTCCTTTGAATTTTCTAGATATCTTGTAGATCGTGGATCTTGATTTGGTCTTCTTTCTCTTTTTGTGAATGTTGTCCAAAACTTTCCTTATTGAACCAGGGTTTTTAAAATACTAACATTACCTTTTTCAAAAAGCTGACTTGCCTTTTTGCATGGTTTAGAGTTTCGTGATCTTTGTCTTCTGTTAATTGTTTTCAACGTCTCCCAATGATTTGAATTAAATTCAAATGATTTGAATTTAATATTGAGAAATTCACGTTCAGTGCATGGCTTATTCTGACATCTGACATGCTGACTCATCATCTGACTTGGCTTGTCTATCTCAGTTGCATGACCTAGACTGGTCTGTCTCAGCTGGTTAGTCTTAACTGATTCTGACAAAAATGTTTCTGACAAGGCTGTTTATAACAAGGCTGATTCTACGTTGGCTGGTCTTATGTAGACTGTTTCTACCTTGACTTGTCTTGCTTTGACTGGTCTTATGTGGACTGCTTTTACCTCGACTGGTCTTGCCTTGCCTGGTTCTTCCTCGACTACCTCAGTGTCTGCTGCTTCTATGTCAACTAATCTAACATCAACTGCTTCTACCTCGACTGCCTCGATGTCAACTGCTTCTACTTCGACTGTCTCGGTGTCAACTACTTCTACCTCGACTGTCTCGATGTCAACTGCTTCTACCTCGACTGTCTCGGTGTCAAATGCTTCTACCTCGACTGTCTCGGTGTCAACTACTCAAACCTCTACTGCTTCTGCCTTGGCTGCTCAAACCTTGACTCCTTCTACCTTGGTTGCTCAAACCTCGACTGCTTCTACAAACCCTAACTTGTTTAAGTTGCTATATGCAACCTTCATGTTAACATTCAATTATCTAATCAAACACATCACATCCAACATCATCAAAACTAAATAATTAATCCTAATAAATTCCCCCTTTTTGATGATGCCAAAACTATTGATAATTGAAAGACAAAATAACATAGAGTAAAAATGCCTTTACTCAACTGTTGAAAATGTTTTACTAACACTTTGAAGATAAAAAACATTACAGAAAATCATTTTCTCCATGGAAAGAAAATGTAATCATTAATGTCTTGCCAATGTTTCCAAGTTGCTTCATATGGTGCATTTCCAAAAGCTCTATCTATGTAAAGTCTTTCAAACTCCTCTGTTGATTCTATTATGGTCATGTCACCTCCTTTGTATCCCTTTTTGTTCTTTGCAACCTTCATCACTTTTTCACCTTTCTTTCTATCTTGGCAAAAGTAGTAAAAGGCATCATGTCTGCTAACGTGTCTTGCCCAATGTCCCTTCTCAAAGAGCTTCCTGAACTCCTCTGAATTGAGCTTTTACTCAATCTTGCTCTGGGAACTTCCACCAATTTGAAGTCCTAACTGGCCTTTGTGCATTTTACCAAATCCCCTGAAACTTCCCCCCTTTTATCATCCAAAAAGTTAAGGAGAAGATCAGTCAGGTTTTCTTGGTTCTTCTTTTGTGCTTCTTGTGATTCTATGATTGTAGCCTAGACATCTTCAACATTCTTCATTCTCTAACCATGCTCCTCAAACTTCTCATCCAACTTTCTGATCAATCTCCCTTCAAACAGTTCCATCTTTTTCTCAACAAGAGTGTAGCTATCCATATTCACTTTTGCAACATCAATAAGCTTCTTCTCAATAAAGTCTGTGTTGGCTTTCACTGTCTTTGGAAGTTGCTTGAGTGAGTCAACTGCTGTTTGCATATTTTCAAGAACAACACTCATTTACTTGGCAAGTCTTTGCAGACTAAGACACATGCTACCTTTGAGCTCCTGATCTCGTAAGTGGTGACGCTCAAAGTACTCCTTCATGGACTTGCTCTGCTCCTCTATGGCTGAGAGTAAGCACTTCACAACTGTCTCTATATGCTCATGAACATGAGATTCAGAGTGAGCAGGTTCAGAAGCAACAGGACTTTGGTATACAACCAAATCCATGCATTGAATCTCATCTGTTGTTCTGTGCTGACCATAACCTCATCAACATTATCTGTTGGCTTATCATTGACATCCTCAGCATCATCATCACTATCAGTAATTTCAAAACTGCTAATTTCTCCTTCATATCCAATTGGATCATCAGTTTCATCATCATTCTCATCTACAATGTCACCCCTAGATGCTTCCAAAGGGCCATCATCCTTAGGGTCTTCTCCCATGTCATTCTCTTTTTCAACAGCATCAGCATATTTGTTTCTGTCTTCATCAACATCAATTTGATCTTTCCAAATCATTCTTGTGATGTTCCTCCACATTCACTTCTTTGTCATCTTCCTTTCCTTCTTGATTGTCTTGATTGTCCTCTACTCTTACTTCTTCTTCTTCTTCTTCTTCTCTGGCTTCTTCTATAGTATGTGGGATGTGCTTAGGTGCTGATGCACCATCTCCAACATGTCCTTGATCATCATCATTGCCATCATCATCCTGTTGATGAGATGGTTCTTCAACAGGTTTCTTCCCTTTCTTGATGGCATGTCTTTTATGGGTTGCAACTCCAATCTTGAAGAAGGCTATGAGCTTTCCAACATCCATTAACTCAAACAGTTCATAGGAATCCACCAACTTCATCACCCAATCCTCCTCTTCATGCATCTGGCTTATGTTTTTAGCTTGTGACCTAGATCTACTAAGCTTCAAGGATAGCCAGACATTGAATCTTGTCAATTCCTCATCATGTTAATGGAATCATCAACAATGATTAGTGTGTCTTCTGTTGCACCATCCTTCTCTGTAACAACTTCAACAGGTTGGGCAGGGGCAGGATCCTGAGCCTCTTGAGATTAAACCTGAGCCAACCCAGTGGCCTGCTCAGTCTCAAGGGCCTCCCCTTGTGGTTCTGAATGATGACTTGGATTTACTTCCCCTTGGGATTCTTCACTGATCGGGGCAATGCTAGATGCTACTGTTTCAGAATATAAAACAATCTTCCTAGCTTTCTTTTTCTCTTTCTTGGGAGAGAGGGTGGCCTTCCTCTTCTTTAAGTTCATTTAAACATTCCCAAACAACCTCTTTGTTATGTGCACAGGCAGATTTTCCCTCAAATATATCCCTAGTAATGCAAACAAATGGCTAACAATCAAACCAAATGACTTCTTGGTATGAAAAATACCTCTTGAACGTGCTCTAGTGAATGATTTCTCCTTGACTACTTGCTCCTTTATCTTCTGGAAAATGAACGAAGCCCAATTGATTGGCTTGTGCATTCAGATTGCAGCCATCAGTTTTGCTCTACTTCTTGTCATTTGATCATGGGAGCCAGTCCTCCCTTCAATGATTTTGCTCAAAATCGAACAGAGCATATGGAACTCTTCCTTCAACTTCATTACTTTGCACGAAAAGTTGCAGGGACTGTCTTCATCTTTGGCAATCTCCTTCCAGAACTCATCTTCCTCAAAATTGACCTTGCTGGGGTCCACCTCTCCAAACTTTGGTAGCCCTAGGTAGTGATGCAGAGTCTCGGACTTCAGGACAATCTCTACTCCATTAACCCTAGAGGTCAAGGTCTCACCTTTAACCTTGGCATTCTTATAGAAATCGATAACATCAGTGGGTGACCACGAAGTGATATTTACTGAGATGAACTGAGTCAGCTCACTCTGATCCAGGGCTTCAATGACCTTCTTGGCAGCTTATATGCATGCTTGACTTCGCAGAAAGTTTTCAACATCAAAGGTCAAGCCAGTGATCAGGTCCTCAGTGAAATCCTTGTTGACTTTGGGTGCCATTGAATCTTGAGAAAGCTTCGAAGAGAAGAATAGGGTTTTGAGAGAGGGTTTTGCTAAAAATCCCTGTTGCTTCTAGTTTAAAAAATGGAGGGAAGAGTGAGAGAGAAAGTTTTTGTGGGGCTTTAGTGTTTGGGGAAACTTTTTAAGAAAAGTTATCTTGAAGATTGTGACAGCTAGATGTCTTTTCGAATGTCTGAGAATTTCTTAAATAATGTCAGATACGACACACTATGGGAGATCCCATAATGATTGTCTGGCCCAAAAATAGATTAAATTTGAATTTCCCCCTCACATGTTGCCTTAATATCCTTGGCTGGATATTAATAAAGAATTACCACATTAGAAAATCATCCATTAATTTCCCTTTAAATTCCACGTCATCGCCTTGGTTGGATGGTGTCAACTGAATCAATGTTTGCTGAATTCATGTTGGCTGATTCAATGTTGATTGAATGATGTTGGTTGAATCAGTGTCAACTGAATGGATGTTAGCGGAATCAGTGTCAACTGAATTGGTGTTGGCTGGATTGATGTTGGCTAAACTGGTGTCGACTGATACAGTGTAAACTGAATCAGTGTTGGCTGAATCAGTCTCGACGGATTCAGTGTCAACTGAATCAGTGTTGGCTGAATCTATATTGGCTGAATCTGTATCAACTGGATCTACATCAACTGAATCAAATCCTGACCAAATAAAACCCTGTCTGAATCATAAAAAACTGATCTGAATCTAATCTTTGTCAAATCAAATCAGTTAAACCCAATTCTCCTCTGATCTCTGAAAATCTTCCTTCACACAAAGCCTTGGTAAAAATGTCAGCAAACTGCTTCTCAGTTGAAATATACATCACCTTAACATTTCCCTTTTCAACATGATCTCTAATGAAATGATGTCTTACATAAATATGCTTTATTCTGGAGTGTAGCACTGGATTTTGGCTTATTGCAAAGGCACTGGTGTTGTCACATAGGATTGGAATCTCCTTTTCTTGAATTCCATAATCCATAAGCTGATGCTTTATTCAAAGCACTTGTGTACAACAACTTCCTGCAGCAACATACTCAGCTTCTACAGTAGATGTTGCAATGGATGTTTGCTTTTTGCTAAACCAAAAGATCAATCTGCTTCCCCAAAACTAACAAGTTCCTGATGTACTTTTTTTTATCCATTTTACATCTTGTAAAATCTGAATCTGAGAATCCAATCAGTTGGAATTCTCTATCTCTTGGATACTACAAACCAATGTCTTGAGTACCCTTGAGATACTTCAAAATCCTCTTGGCAGCTTTCAAATGACTTTCTTTAGGGCAAACTTCAAATCTTGCACAAACTCCAACTAAGAAAGAAATGTATGGCCTACTAGCAGTTAAGTATAGGAGGGATCCAATCAGCCCTCTATACTTGGTTTGATCAACATTCTTTCCATCTACATCTTTGTCCAAACTGACTCCAACACTCATTGGAGTAGGAGAAGATGAGCTGCTCTCCATTCCAAATTTCTTAATCATATCCCTTGCATACTTTCCTTGATTGATGAAGATCTCATTTTCTAGTTGCCTAACTTACAACCCAAGAAAGTAATTCAGCTCCCCCATCATGCTCATCTGAAACTTGCTCTTCATCAATTCAGAAAACTTCTTACACAATCTTTCATTTTTTGATCCAAAAATGATATCATCCACATATATTTGAACTAACAATGTGCTTGTATCATCTTGGATTCTAAACAATGTCTTGTCTATGGTTCCTTTCTTGAAACCATTATCAATCAGAAATTGTGAGAGGATTTCATACCAAGCTCTTGGTGCTTGTTTCAACCCATACAAGGCTTTCCTTAGCCTGTACACCTTGTCTTCTTGTCCCTTGACTTCAAACTCAGGTGGTTGCTCCACATATACTACTTCCTCAAGTAGTTTATTCAAAAATGCACTCTTGACATCCATTTGATATACTTTGAAGTTCTTGTGGGCTGCATAGGTAAGAAATAGCCTAATTGCTTCCAATCTTGCTACTGGTGCAAAGGTTTCATCAAAGCCAATGCCTTCTTGCTGTGAATAACCTTGTGCAACTAATCTGACCTTGTTTCTCACAATGATTCCATTTTCATCCATCTTATTTCTGAACACCCACTTGGTTCCAACAACATTCTGGTTCTTTAGTCTTGAAACAAGTTCCCAAATCTGATTTCTTTCAAATTCATTGAGTTCTTCTTGCATGGCAATGATCCAATCTGCATCACCTAATGCATCTTCAGCAAGCTTGGGCTCCATTTGGGATAAGAAGCATGCAAGCATGGTGTCAAGCTGTCTCCTTGTCCTTACACCAGCTTCTATATTCCCAATCACCAACTCAGGTGGATGATCACTAAGCCATCTCAAATCTGGCTGATTCAGTAGCGCAATGACTTGATTTCCATCTTCATGATCATCTGGATCATCTGCTGCATCATTAACATCAGGTTCATGCTCACTTTCATCATCATCAGTCCTCACTTTAGGAATTTTAACATCAACATAAATTGGATCAATTTTCTTTGGATCTGAAATCTTCATCTTTTTAGCTTGTTCAACCAAATTCTTCACTGCTTCTTCAGCTCTATTGGTAAAGTGTGGTTCATCAAACACAATATGAACTGACTCTTCAATCACCATTGTTTTTTTGTTGAAAATTCTGAATGCCTTGCTTACATCAGAATATCTCATAAAGATTCCTTCATCTGCCTTTGCATCAAATGTTTTTAACTGGTCTTTTCCATTGTTGTGCATGAAACATCTTCCTCCAAAGATGTGGAAATGACAAATACTTGGCTTCCTTCCATTCCATAGCTCATATTTGGTTACTCCATGCACCTTGTTGACAATGGTTCTATTCTGTGTATAGCAAGCAGTATTGATTGCTTCTACCCAAAATCTCTTAGGCAGTCCAGCTTCAGCTATCATGGTTCTAGCAGCCTCCTTGAGTGTTCTATTTCTCCTTTTAGCAACTCCATTTTGTTGTGGAATCCTTGCAGCTGCTAGTTGGTGAACAATGCCTCCTTCTTTGCAAAAATTAGAAATTACTTGATTTAGAAACTCTGTACCTCTATCTGATCTAATCTTGATGATGGTATGGTTCTTCTCATTCTGTGTCCTCTTCATCACCTCTGACAGCTTTTTCAAGGTGTCCTTCTTCTTGTTCAAGAGTATTGTCCAAGTATATCTTGAGTAGTCATCAACAACTACAAGTGTGTACTTTTTTCACTCATACGTACAGGATCCATTGGACCAAACAAGTCCATATGGAGAAGCTCTAAAACTCTATATGAAAATTGCACTGACTTGTTCTTGAATGAGGCTTTAACTTGCTTTCCCTTTTGGCATGAATCACAGATGCTTTCTTTCTTGAAAATCACATCTGGCAGCCCATCAATAAGCTTCTTTCTTACAAGTTTGTTGATTGCTTTAAAGTTCAAGTGACTCATTCTTTTGTTCCATAACCAACTGACTTCAACTTTGGCCTTGACAACCAAACATATTTCTCCAATTACTCTGCTCCAATCCACAACACACATGTTCTTCTTTCTTGCTCCAATGAGAACCACCATCCCAGTTTCTTCATTTTTGATTCTGCATTGATCCTTGCTGAACTCAACAATGTAGCCTTTGTCAAAGAATTGGCTTGTGCTCAACAAGTTGAACTTCAAACCTTGAACATATACAACATCCTTGATGATCAGACCATTCTTGATGATGGAACCAACTCCTCTGGTTTCTCCAGGCTTCTTATTGCCTCCAAAGACTACTTTTGGTCCATCTTTTTCTTTAAAGTCCTCCAAACAGTGTCTTCTTCCTGTCATGTGTCTGGAACACCCATTGTCAATGTACCAGATAACCTGCAAAACAGATTAAAATTGTGATAACCCGACCATTTTTATTTTGGTTGGGTTGGTTTTACCTCAAGACTTCTACTTAGCCCAACCGGGTTGTGGAAGCGGATGAATGGATTCGTTTCTTGAAGGATTGAGGTTCGATTCGCGTGGGGAACATTTTTGGTTCCATGAGATTTTTAATCTCATTTTTGGGAAGGGGAATTTCCCCTTTTGCCCTCTTTTGATTAGGGAGATTTAATTGGGGTTTTTAATTCTTAATTTGTAACCTCCCACATTCATTCTCTCTTTCTCTTTCTTTCCCCCACTCACGTAACTTTCTTCTTCTCTCTCTCCCTCTTGGACTCACGGCGGTGGCAGCAGCAGGAGATGAGGGGGGCGGCGTTCGGCTGGGCTTGATCACCGGGGGAACATTCTCACCGGTGAGTTTGTCGTCGATTTTCTTTCTCTTTTCTTTTCTCCGTGGTTCGGGGTTTTGGTGGGTTGCCATCCAGTGATGGTTGTTTTCTCCTTGCTTTCCTTTGTTGTCGATTGAATTCAGAGGAAGAGGAGGATCGCGTTGACGTTGGGATTTGATCGGATTCATCACATTTCGATTCAAGGTTAGATTTTTAACCTTTTATGTCCTTTTGTTTGATTTGATGATTGGAGCATGTTGGGGAGTTCGTTGTTAGGTTGTTTGGACTTGTTTAAGTGTCTTTTGATTGTTGGTGTGGACTAGGATTCGTGGTTTTCGAGTTGGTGTGGTTTGGCATGATTTTTGCATTCTGCAGAAACCGATTCTGCAGAATTTTTGTACGGAGGACGTCCTCGAGGACTTCCACCCAAGGATTTTTCATGCAGTTGAATAGTGGATGTCCACGAGAATGTCCACTTAAGCCCTGTTCGTTTTTTTTGAGTTCAACCCTTGTGTTTCGGGCATGGATCTTTGTGGGATGGTATATGGGCATCCTAGGAGGGACATTGAGCATGGTTTGGGGTCCCGTTGAGTCGGGACAGTGGTAGAATGCCCTAGTTGCGCCGTTAGGCATGTTAATTCCTGTTTTGCATGGTTTTCATGCATTAGCTTTCTTAGTGAGTTCTCCGTTGTTTTGGTTGCGTAGGTGGTGACGTGATGGTTTACGGAGTCTGGTAGTTTGCCCTAATTCGCACTCGGCTTTAGCTGGACTTCAGGTGAGGGGTGTACACAATCCTTACCTATCCTCCATCCCCTTTTGTGCATACCGTTCTTCATACAACTTTTCTTGATACCTCTTTCATGCAGTACATGCTCTGCATCATTATTGTTATTGTTGATCATTGACCACTTTGGTGCATGCTTGATGGGTTATGTTTATACTTTATAGTTGGTCTGCTCTCTCTTGTTTTATCATGATGGTTATCCATGATAGTTATAGTTGTTTCTGTGGGCCTTCTATGTTCTTTTTCTTGTGAGTGGACTAGAGGTATCACGTGAGTTGTAATGAGGTGGATGAGGAGTATGATTTATTTAAGCCCGAGGGATATGTCTTCTTCTTGGGTCGACTTCTGCCACACGGGTTACCGTGTGTCGCAATGTCCTTAGGTCTTATCGACGGCTTGGACGGAGTTTGCCATTGGGGCTATTCTGGTCGCCATACTGGTTTACACCCATGGACAGGCGGGATATCCCATGTTTAGCGCACGAGCTGACATTTTGGTAGACT